>JAACJT020000216.1:0-21115 GCA_009936485.2 Gymnarchus niloticus | reverse complement strand
GGGCTGGTGGGGGGGCGGGGGGCGGCGGGGTGGTGGGGCGGGGGGGGGGGCGGGGCGGGGGGGGGGGGGGGGGGGGGGGGGGGGTGGGGTTGGGGGGTGCTGAAGCCAGGCACTGGAGACGTCTCCCACATTGATCGACTCAGAAGTGTCACCCAAAGTCAGGTGACTCCGGAGGATTAACCCAGGGCCAGTTTGAAGTTGGTCCAAGATTTGTGTGGCTTCAAAAATCGGATGAGGGTCACACAGGAAGACCCCAGATCAGACGACCTGTCGGATGATGTGAGCTGACATCTTGACAAGCAGAGTCAGCGGGGTTTGGGCTTAGCGACGCTCCTGCTGGGCTCAGATAGGGCAGGGATGTTCAACCAAGTGTATTATGGGTAAATGGTAAGGAGGGGGACTCAGATGATGCATTCTATGAGTTCTTATAATACATGGGCTGTCGTATTAATGAGAGAAATGTCCTTGCACAAAATGCTGAATGGAGAAATGGAACAGCAACAAGATGGCATCAAAGTCAAATCAAGCTGTCCTGATTGGTCAAGCAGTACATCCCTTTGGGTGTAAAATAGTATCAGCTGTGGTACAAGGTGAGGTTCTACGCAACACCAGCAGGTGGCACAGTGTTTAAGGAAGTTATATTCTACAGAGGGCCACATTACTATCATTGTTATTGTTATTGGTGGTAACTAATAATAATTATTAGCACAAGCATGCATTAATCACTGTTAATAATACATTTGACAGCTATGACTGGTTGGTGACTGATCAGCATGTCTGATATTTCCGTCCTTAATTAACCAGTTCACTCGATTTCCACCGAGTAGATGCCGATCATAGAAAGCATTTGACGGATGAGGGGAGGAGGGTGCCTCCGTACCACATCAACCCTTTCGCACATCGGCCACGATAAATAGAAAACGTTTTGTCTGTTTGCTCCTCTGTGGAGCAGCTCCACGGCCCTGTCATGTGAATCAGGCAAGGTTGGTCCTCGACATATTTCTGCATTCATTCCTTGTTATTGTTTTTTAAAACTTATGACAGTGACGCAAACGAAACGTACAGCGATAAGAAATAGCGCAGGTGTGAAAAATGTGTGTTAGAGCCAGGATTTAATTCGGCATCAATGAGAAAGGACTGGGGTGAATGTAGCTCATTTAACGGTTTGGATCCAGTAACCGCTTGTGAGGGATAAAAATAAACATGGGGTGATTCCTGCGGCTATAGGATAAGTGAATGTCAGCGAACTGGGATCGAGTGCTTTTGATTATTACTGTTTCATAATTCCGACGCCCAGAGGCTGGCTGCTGAAAGATGTCGCCAAGAGATAGGCTCACTGGAGCGGAAAGAACGAACCTAACGTCCTACCTGTATACCGGAGCACTGAACTCGTGAGTGATGGCTGTAACGACTTGTGACGAGTTAAAATTTCATGTTGGAGGAAAAGAGGCAGAACTTCACCCTCCCTAGTAAGCAGCAAGGCCTTTGTACGTAATTCCCTTTCCCGTATATCTTGCTGTTCCTTACACTCTAACCCTCAGTAAGTGAAGCCGCCTTGGTGGGTTGTCGTATTGGAATGTCCATTCCTCCGTCCGAGTTTCTGTTGAAGGATATTTTCGGGGTGGTGGCGGTTGTGCTTTGGGAAGGTTCTGTTCATCTCTGTGCCGGCTCTCCAGGCATGATGTGCTCAGATGTCACATTCCAGTGAGTCTGGGCAAGTGCAGCCTTACCTCAGGGATGAGAAGGACATAGGACTGACTGATCCACCTCTCTCATACTGGATCTGTGTTGCAGCTGTGAGAAGCCCCAGACATGAACACTGAAACTTTGGGGCTCACAACAAATCAACTTTAATTAAACTTCAGGTTCTTAAACCTTCCTAAAGATCACAGGCTTTCTGTTTTGAGATTGATCTCCAAAACGTTTTTTTTTTTTTTTTTTTAGCTCAAGGTGGATCTCTGAACTATAGTGGTGCAGGAGAAGGCAGCAGTGGTTTTCTGAAAAGTGCCGTGTTGTAAAACATCATGGGCTCCCCCTCACACGTGGTTTCCTGTGCCCCTTTTGGAGACGCTTCTTGTAAAGATAACGTCCGCCAGCGACCTGGGCTTCAGGGTTTTTCAGTATGACATTCTCCTGTGGCTTTTGGGTGAATATCAGGATTCAGAAATAAAGTAATTATGTAGCATGATGGTTTTTTTTTTTTTTTTCTTTTATTAATTCCAAGGGCTTTCATTGTTCTACGGATGGAGACCCAGAATTCGATATATGACCAAACACAAGTAGAAGGTGAATGCAGTGTAACCCTGGTGTGCCTTCTCCATCGGCTCTTTGATCCACTAATTCATACAGGCCCCGGAAGCTCCAAGCTTTCTGAAATCCTGCATTTTACATGAGACGTATTGTCTGCACGGTGTGTGTGTGAGGGGTTTGCTATTAGCGCTGTCCCGTGCTTAGAAACTGGAGTCGTTCTTGCTGTGTTCATCTTGAGTTGGATGCTGTGCCATCGGGGCCTCTGACCCCACGATCTACTGGCGAGCTCCATCCTTAATGAAGGTTTTACGCCACCCCCAGATTAGCCAGTCTGCTTCCTCTCTGTAACCAGGCCAGCAGATGAAAGCTATCCCCCAAAGCTTTGCTGTGTGTCCTCCAATCACAGCTGCTGAGTTTCCCTCCATAAAGTCCCCTGCATCTTTCCACTGCAGCCCCTAGTCTCTAAATGGAATGCTTGGGTGATTCCCCTCTTTTCTATGCCGGGGGGGTTCTCTAAAAGCTTCCCTCCTGCTCATCTCTGCTTTTGACACATAAAAATGAGGGTGTCTGCATTAATGTTGCTCTCTGCAATGATTGCGTTTATTACCAAACAATAGGATGGATTGATATGTCCACAAAAGTCGCTCTGTGCTTCCTGCTTACTGGCTGTGGAGTGCTTCATGAGGATATAATGAGACCGTATGAAGGGAATCCCCAAAGCCTAGTTGTTCCCTGGGGTTGCAAGCCACTGGCACTTAAAAAAGAGGCCCTGAATCCCTGTCATATGGTTCAAAGGTTACGCTCGAGGATGGTATTCTGCATTGCGGATGTAGAAAGGTGGCTCTCAGAGTGGTGTAACCTAAAATTTCAGTGACTGGACTGGTGATGTAGAGGCATCATGGTCAGGGGCTTCTTCTGGAGGGGGGTCTTTCTTGGGTGTAGGTTTAAACCGCATGTAGGTCCATACCGTCTGTAGGTTGAGACGGCTTCAGCTGTCCCATCGGGAGTGACGAGGAAAGCAGGACACGTAATCCAGATTAAGGGGGTATTAAACCATCCTTCACTGCTGCTGGAATTGTGTCAGAGTTGCTGGTGACCTCCTCCACCCTTTGCTTTTCTTCAGTCTCCTCCACTCTGTTTCCTCATCTTTCTTCATCTCCTGCTGTTTTCCCTTATTTAGCAGCTACAATCCTCAGTGCAGAAATGACTTCACAATTCCATCACCCTGGGAACTATCCAATCCAAGTGGAAAATGGTCTCTCTCTTTAATTCTTAATTCTAATGCTCGGCATCGTGTTACATTGGCTGTCATTGGGCCTAATGTTTAAATGTGTTAGGGGCTCCGTTCTGCATTCGGTTTACATGGAGCAGCGATGGTGGGTTAAAGTGGCTGATGGACGGGATGAGGTGTGCCTGCCAGCCTTTTTACCGGAAAGCTGTTGGTGCAGCTTCGGAGTAGCCTCTGCCCGACCTCGTGGCATAGGTCTCTTAAAGGGGCAGGAAGGAGATGCTCCTTCTGTCAGTCTGTCTGTAGCCGAGGTGTGTGTGTGGCGACTCCCTGTAGTAAGTGGACCTAACTCTGCCTTGCCAGTGCATGCGAGCCCTGTCGTGTCCTGAGAGACACTTTGGCCGGTGATGGTGATACCCTGAGG
The DNA here is from genome assembly GCA_009936485.2 of Gymnarchus niloticus. Taxonomy (NCBI): domain Eukaryota; kingdom Metazoa; phylum Chordata; class Actinopteri; order Osteoglossiformes; family Gymnarchidae; genus Gymnarchus; species Gymnarchus niloticus. The sequence continues at coordinate 17,213 of JAACJT020000216.1, read as the reverse complement.
TTGTCAGTTGTGCTTTGTTACCTTGCTTAGTTGAACAGAGTGGATCCGTTTTCCTCTTGCTGTCCCATCGGTCTCACCCTGAGGTATGTCTCCCCGCTGTAATGTCATCCGGTGCTAATGCGTGCCTTAATCAAACTGCCGTTTACCACACTGTCTTTCTACGAGTCTGTTTACGGATACCGTCTGCCACTGCTGCAAGTTTCTGCTGGCTTCGGTCGCATACTGTTTATTTGTGGATATGATCTTCCTGCATTCCTTTGGTTACCACGGTAACCACGAAACCTCCGCACTTCTGTGTCTGTGTGCGGGTCTGATTGTGTGCGTGAGTCCGTCACCCGTCTGTGTGTGTCTCTCTGTATGCCTGTGAGTTTTGCGTGTGCGTGCATTTCACAGGTGTGATGGATGAGGGGGCGAGAGGGAGAGCAGGAGTTTCGCACTGTGCATCCATCAGGAAACACCAGCTGATTCTTCTGACAGATAGCGTATTGTGCAGAAAACCACACAGAACACATGTTTAATGGGAACAGTCCTCCTCATGGCTAAAGATGGCACTGTAAAAACTCAAAGTGTCATGGAGCGAAGGATGCTGTGTTCTGATTGGCTCTGTCCTGTCATAAACTGCCCTAATGGAGCTTAATGGTAGAACCCCCCCCCCTACACTTTAAGAGGCATTAAAGCAGAATTAATCCTAACGTGGGAATACTTACAAGTTAAGCCTGGAGAAGTGAAACCTCTGTAATTGAAATGGGAGTGGGAGGGCTTGCTGTCATCATTTGACCTGAGGATGGACCCAGCTGGCCGGAGTTGCCCCAACCCCATCCGGTGAAGAGCTGCCTGTTTAACATTAGACACGGTGCTCCAACTTGCTGCCTTTCTTGTGAGGCTCAGATCTGCAGGTCACATCGTGCCTCAACCCAGATGCCTTCTGGCATCCACTGTGTTCCATGCTCTGCATTCTGTTCTCCACATTCCTTGTTCCGTGCTCCGTTTTCCACATTCCTTATTCCGTGCTCCGTGTTCCATTTTCCACATTCCTTGATCTATGCTCCACGTTCCATTCTTCACATTCCTTGTTTCATGTTCCACATTCCGTTCTCCACATTCCTTGTTCCGTTCTCCACAATCCATGTTCCATGCTCCGTGTTCCATTCTCCAGATTCCATGTTCTGTGCAATGAGCTACACATTCCGTACCTCGCATTCCGTGCTCCATGTTCTATACGAGCTATCCATTCTGTACTCTGCAGCCTGTACTCTCTCCCCATTTCTCTGAAGTGTGAATGATACACTTGATTATTCCGTTTTGCGTGCCCGATGACGGATGGCACTTCATAACGGACGGTGGTGTCATCCGTCTTGGCCGTTCTCCGGATCTCTCTGAATGTTGAGTATCAGCATTACATGGGCAAAAATGAATGAACTAAATAACTATGAATTTATACATAGTACAGATAAGTCGCATAAACTAACAGGTGAAATCCTGCTATATTTTCATGTACGGGAGTCACTGACATACATAAAAATGGATGTATCCTTGCAGCGTTCCTCCATCAAACAGAACTTTTGCAAATCTCAAGGTTAAGTAAAAACTGAGCAACTGCCCCCAATTTATTTCCCATGAGAGGATAAAGGGGGAAGGGGGGAGGACTAGGGGCCCATTGTTGCTCTTCCTGGTAACTGATTGGTTAAAGGAGAGCAAACGGCTGATTGTGATTGGAGGAGTGCTCCCTCAAACTTTCAGTCTTGCCTGGTTCATGCCATTAGGAGCAGTGCAGACCCAGCAGTTACCCTGCTGACCCTCTTCATCCTTTGGTGATATCATTTCAGGTCAGATATCATTTCAGTCCCCCTGTCTCTGGGGGAGGATATCAATGTGGTGGTGTGTGCGTGGGGGGGGGGAGTGTGGCTTTGTGGAAACCTGTAACATGCAGGCTAGTCTAGTATGTGTAGTAAGCTGTAGAAATATTCACAAAGGGATATCTGATTGGTGCTGAATCTGGGAAGTCCACTTGTGTGCAAGCTCATATTTCAGGCAACACTGTGGGGGGGGTGATCTCCCAAGCTGTCTACTGCCTTGCAGTAAACCTTGACTTCAGGTCCAGGCTTTTTCACAGCACACCCCAGGACATCGCCCCCTGGAGGCCCAAGTGTGACAGTCTGCCTACTCATTTGGCTCAATTACAGATGACATTGCTGTGATTTGCCCCCTGGCTTTGGGTGACCCCTGCTCTTCACTCAGGTGGGGCATCCAATTGTGGAAACCCCTCTCTCTCCAATTGTCACCCCAGGCCTACTGTTTTCCCAGAATTCCCTCTCAACCTTTGACTTGGCGCTGGAAGGCGCTCTTTGTACTATCGATTTTTCTCATAGCTCTTCTTTCTACGGTCTTCATTTAGATGCACCCCACCCCCCTTTTCGATAGCTATTAGTCTTACCTCATGACTTATGTATTCATGCACATTTGCATACACACCCACACGCATACATTCAGGCTCCGTCTATATTTAGCCAGTCGGGGGGGGGTTCTGGTGGTTCCTTTAGGCAGCGGAGTGAGTGATGCAGGACCACATAGCGGGAAGCTGCAATCGGTTTCATTAAGTAGGACCGAGAAACCGCCGCACGTGGGCTGCTGCCACCACATGGCTCCCCCGTCTCCGTGGGCTGGGCCTGCATCGCATCATTAGCGTTCCGGTGTCCTGTCAAGGCTCACTGATGCCGGCGATCTGCGGTGACCGAGATCCGGCTTTGCACTGAGTGATGCATTTGCATGCACCTCCTCGACCAAAAAAACACACCCTGGCATCACGTCCTGTTGGACCCCCGTCTCTGCCTGGCAGGTGAGAGACTGGGACTCTGGGTGGAATCTGCCTTTTAAACAGAGTCACTTCTTCCCAAGGGAGGCGTTTAGAGCCTTGCTTTTTCTTGAATGGTCGTTGGCTTTAGGGAGAAGAGAAGAGAGGGTAGAGGGCAGGAGGGGAGAGGAGAAGAGGGGGTAGAGAGGAGGAGAGAGGGTAGAGGGCAGGAGGGGAGAGGAGAAGAGGGGGTAGAGAGGAGGAGAGAGGGTAGAGGGCAGGAGGGGAGAGGAGAAGAGGAGATAGAGAGGAGGAGAGAGGGTCGTGATTTAAAATCATGATTTATTCAGGAAGTAAAATATTCACACCTGATGGTGTCATCCACATGTTTGGTCCACATATGATTTGTATTTATATCTGGGAGGAAGCCTGATCCACCTCCTGGTGGGGGGCAGAAATCACCCAGTACCAGAAAAATCTTTGTGATTGCAATCATGTCTCACCCCAGATTGTGGATGTGGGTCAGTCTGCTATGTTCTGGCTCCTGGCGAGTCACATTTTGCAACCCCTCCCCACCCCCCCCAATGGCTGCTGGGACGTCCACATTGCGGGGGTGCCACAGTTGCAGCTAAGAGTAATGGCACTAGAAACAAAATGGATTCTTGAAAGTAGATGAACACCGGGGGGGGAACGGGCCGCTTGCCTCGGAGCTCCTTAAACCAAGCCGGCTTGGTCTTCTCCTCTTTAATGCACGTGGTCACAAAGGGCATTGCTCACTAGAAATCTCTCCCCTGTCCTCCTCAGCTTCCCCTCCACACGTATCCTGTTGGCTACTATAATCCGCCCTGCTGTCTAGGACACAGGATAGTTTAATACCCCCCTAATCTGGATTACCTGTCCAGATTTGCTTTTTTCACTCCCAGCCCGAGAGGCAGGACTATCACGTTCCGCTGACTGTACAGCATACGTTTTTTATTAATTGATTCAGTTAATAATGAAATGTGCCACGTGTTTTCTCACACAGCTGCTGACCCGTACGACAGCTTGAGTGACCTCATTCTGGGTCGTCCTTCTAATTTGCTAATTGATAATTAAGAAGGTCGCAGCACCCTGCCAGAACAGATTAAGGGTGATGTGTGAACCTTGCTGGACTACCGGATGGACCACATCGGATCGTGACATGTCGCCTCGACCTTTGGACCTTTTCAATCCACAACTGCTTATGTATGGAAGCATGTGTGCATGGATCCAGAGGAGAAGGTCCCACCTGACTGTGACTCCATTTCTCATCTTCTCCGTTTAATTCTGCTTCTTCCAGAGTGGAGATATCCACTGATCACCCCCCACATCTCGCTGAGCCATGCTGGCCCTTGTTCTCTTCTTTCTCCGCTCCTAAATCGGACTAATTGCCTGGTGTGCACCTTCCTGGATGAGCAACGGGCGATGCTTCAGTGGCTGGCATTTTAATTTATTTTTGTGGGGGGGGGGGCAAAATGCCAATGAAAAGGAAAAACGAGTGGATTCCGGAGATGAGGTGTCCTTGGGAAGGCTTATTTTTAGCCACAGTCCATCATTTTATTGTGAAACCCTTTAACATACCCACCCTTCCTTCTGACTCATCACCTTTCCTTCTTACATGGTTTAAAAATGCTGCGGGGGTGTGTGATGTTTTTTTAGACTGGCATATTATAATCTGGTGCCGAATGAAGATGTTGATTTAAGAGTCCTGTTGGCCTTTGTTTTGTTAGATGGGAGGGGGTTGTGACGCAGGTACCGCTAGCTGGTTGGGGGAAATGTGTGGGAAAACCATGTATTAAAAAAGATGTTGGTTTCCACTAATGATATTCAACTTCCACTGTGGTACAACTAATTTCAGGGTTTTCTGGGAGATGAAAAACGGAGGGAAAAATGGAGGGGCATGGTCTCTTTGTTGTGGAGAAGATCCCAGGAGGGGTGGTTCTTTAATGGTAGGTGGAGAGGACCGTAAAGCAGACTCACCCACTTATTTCCCAAGCATCTCTCACTTGAGCAGGAGCTTGGGTTATTTATTGTAGTCCCGCCCCCTTCCCTTCAGTTCCCAGCCTCTGATTGGCCAAAGAGGTGGGACAAGGGGGCAAACTTTACTACGAGGGAGCCTGTTGTAGGTGTGGAGGTGTGGAAAGTAAGGCATAGTGACCAATCCAAGGTTAAACCTTTCATGGAATCTCAGGGTCCATATATGGAGCGCCTCTTCCCATTAGCTGTTAAATTCATGCTATGAAAATATCTAATAAATTTAAATAAAAACATGCTCTCTTTTAAGCACCACAACAATTTAGAAAAAATGGTAATTCTCTGTGCAGTTTATTTTGGATTGTGTAGGACAGTCAACCATTCCTGGTCACTCAAAAAAAAAAACCAAAAAAAAACTAATGACTTTAAACTTGAATAATACTAATATTATTGAAAAGAGAAATACTGACCATTACAGTTCAGCTGACGTGACTAATAAAAATTACCGTAAATAACTGAGTTCTGCTTAAAATTCCTTTTACTGCTTAAAACAAACTGTACATTTATACATTTACTGTTGTTTAGGTGGTATAATTAATTGACTAATGAATTCACTTTAAATGCACCTTTTATATCGCACGTTCCCAGTGGACACAGGTAATTCGTAAATCTAACTAAGGAATAATTAAACGAGCACCGGGGTGCTGGCGATGTAAAATGCGTGGTTAAGCGGTACTTTAACTGGGAGATCAGATGTGTCTGGCTCCGTCCATGGTGGATTGCTGAAACCGCTCCAGTTTGACGGCACAACGCGGAGATGGAGGGGGGTCCTGTTATTATATGTGTTTTTATTTGCCTATTAAATAAGCAAACTTTTTGATTTGAGGACGCCGCACAAATGAATACCCAGCAAAGACTTGGTAAATACTGTAAATCCTATACTAAAAACAAGATAGGGTCACTAAAAATTGCCGCCACTTATATGGAAACTAGAAATAGTTCACTTTCATTTTAGCTTGTTAGCATGTTTAGCTTGCACTATAATGAATACACAAACAAGGTCTGAATCATTTAGATCGAGGCTCGACGGTTCTTGCAGGTGTGGCAAAAGTTGAGTGCTCTGAGTTCCAATGCGACTAAAATCAGTTAGATCAGATCCCCGTAATTCCTTTGAAACCCAGATAAACAGATTTTTCTCTGTCTTAACCAAGAATTCAAGGTGAAAGGTTGAGAGTTTTGCACCGTTTAAGGATATTGTTAAACCAGCCATCTACTTGTTGTTTTTGTTCTCCGGTGTACCGGAATCTTCCATCCCCGAGGAGCTGCTACTATTTCAATTATTGCTTCACCTCTGTGGGTCATCTTTTCTCCTTCATGCAGCTACCAGAAAGACATCGGCCACCCTCTGCTGCTGGCTGAGGAAGCAGTGAAACCTGGAGAGTCACCGACCCACGTTTCCTAAGATAACTCACGGAGTCTTTTGAGGCGTAGCGCTAAGCATTATTATTTTAAAGGTTACCTTTTGTAGAATAGCCTGTCTGGGTGTTTTTGTGTTGATAATATCGGTTTAAAATGCATGGGAAATCCCATAACGGAGTAGAGAAATGAAGCTTTTTCCACAGATGCGAATGTGTAATTTCCCAGCTGGTCGAGAGTGTGCCCCCGTCTGTTTTCTTTTGTTGTATCAGGAAGTTTCAAGGGCAAAATTCTTGGAGTTCTCCTCATAGTCCTTTTCAATATCATGGTGTTCCGTGGAATGATGGTTTCGCAGCGAAGGCAAACATCGCAGAACCCGGAGCAATATTTGGAAAGACGGTGAAGCCAAAAGAAATGTTGACGTGAGGGGGGAAGTATGGTTGTGCTTCTGCCTCTTGCCTGCCAAAGAGCTAGGGTGTCGGCATGGTCAGTAACCATCGTGTTGCCCATGTGACTTGACTGTTGTTTCATGCGTGTTTATTTTTTCCTTACCTCAATGGAGTGGGGTGGGTGGGTAGTGGATTCAGATTCATCCCCATGTTGGCCAAGCGTTGGGATACATTGCAATGGCAGAGTTTGATCCCGTGATCCCAAAGCAGAGCGAATTCCATGCTGATAGACAAATCATTGCTCCCTACCCTCTCACCTTAATGTCCCCTGCTGGCTTAGTGGTGTTTCCCTAACTTTCATCCAAAGACACTGACCTGGGTTACACTGAACTCACGTTACGGTGACGGACGCATTGAAATTTTATTCAGCACTACAGTAGCTGAGCTTCTTATGTAACTTGCCATCTTTTGGCCATTGGATAAATTCTTTAATAATTATGCTTCCTTTTACAGAGTGATAGCCTAGTGATTGCCCACTTGATAGTTACTAACAAAGCAACCTGTAGTAATATGCATTCATGACCTTTCCGCTGGTGTACAGTAGAATATACTTCACGTGGTGTGTGTAAATCACGGGCAAAAAAAGGTGAATCTATACTAATCAGGAAGAGTATCTGCTATATAAAATCAGGGTATAGTATAATCACAGGGGAGAGAAGGTGAACCTATATTAACCAGGAAGATTAAGCAGATTACATGGCTTTGGAGTTTTTGCCTATGAAATAAAATCAACTATCCACTAGAACATATTCTATGAAACTATTATAACTATTCCGAACGTTGGAGCATCAGATAGTATTTTTCTTAGATAACTTTTAAAAATAATCTCACACTTGCTGGAAATTCAGTCCATTCTAGTGATGTGGTTTGAGCTGAAAGAAGAAATGCTGGATGGAGATGGAGGGTGAGGTGACTTTTTATAGGAGACGGTGGAGAGATGTGATAATACGCAGAGTGAGTAAGTGAAAGAGAGGAAGTGGGGTCACCTCCACACTGTATGCACTGAGAGAACATCTTCTGGCTACAGGATATCACCTCAGATGCTGCAACATGGGCCTTTTCTTGGGCTTTTCCCCGAGTTGTGGCTAGCAGAGACCTATCAGGAGGCATGAAACTCTTCTCTGGGGGCTGTGTTTTTTTTTTTTTGTCGAGTTGGTGTTGAAGCGGTGCTGTTGATTACCCCCTCCTCCCTGTGTAATCGCAGGCACTACCCGCCATTGGAATCATGAACTGACGACTGAATAAACAAACAAATGAAATTGGATGCGGAGTGTTTTAATGAGGCGCTGTTCTTGTTCTTACTTCACCCTCCCCTACGAAAAGATGAAGAAGCTTCACAGCCCACAGCTCTAGATCCTGAAAAACTGGAAAATGAGTTACATCCCCCCGGCAGGACCTTTCCTGTGTTCCTGTCCAGTGTAACACAGAAGCATTGAGTTTCCAAACCCTTGTGCTTCCGTGAAGTCTGTGTGTGCTCCTTCGCCTCAAGAACGAGTCGCGTATCTCCCTAGAGTCAGACGGCATTCTCATGATCGTCTCTCATGAAGTTCAGGGCCCTGGCCTCCCCACATCCATTTATAAGTAAATTATGTTTTAATTATGATTAATTTATTTTTCCACTGTTTCTGATCATTTTCTTAAGTTTCGGGGCCATCTCTGATTTGTATGCTGGTCTTCCTGTTTTGAAGATTTGGACAGTGATTTAACGCCCTTATGCATGTCTGACGAGGGCACCCATTCTGTTAGGAGTGTTTGTGTCTGTGACAGTCACAATAATTTGCTTTTTTGGATTCTTTGATTGAACTGGCATCCCACCCAGGGTGTATCTCTGCCTAGTGTACTCTTCCGACTGGGATATGCTTCAGGTCCCCTGTGACCCTGACCAGGATGAGCAGTTAGAAGAGGGGTGGACGGATGACGATCTGATCCTCAAAGAGAACTAACGAACAGTCGCTCGCTTTTCATTTTGGCTCCTCTTTCTTGAGACTGTGGGCGGGAGCACAGCTGGAGGAGCCAGTAGGTGAAGGAGATGAAGGGGGAGCCAGGTGGAAGGTGCCTTCGCCACTGTATTTGGGTTGGGGGGGATCCATTCCCTTTTGTTTTAATCAACCAACAGATTCATTTGTCTGTGTGGCTAGGGTTCATTTACCCAATGACGAGGGTGTTTCTCTGCAGGCCTGCTCGATGTTCAGGAGCTGGGTATCTGGGTATGGCTGTCCAGCCATGCCGACATGAATGGGCATACCAGGCAACGGTGGCCTAGTTTGCTGGATGCTGTTTACCGTGTGGCTGCCCTGTCACGTTGGAGTCTTTCCAGAGGCCCACCCTGGTTTACATTCCCCTCGATGGCATCATTGTGTCCTGGGCTGCATGCGTAGATGTGTAGGAATGACCATCGTGTTTCCTTTGGGAAAGGCTGTGGATCTTAAGTGACAGCTGTTACATCAATCAAAGTCACATTAACAGCAAAAAATAGCAGTTAAATTAGGCATAGCCTTGCAAAAATTAATGAATGTTTCAGACCAAAGCCAACAAAATCACTATTTATTATCAACAATGCACCGAAACCCAAGGCAATGATGGACAGTGTGATGCGGAAGATCTGACCGGTTTGTTTCTTTACATGAATGTGTGACTTTCTCAAAGTAAGCTTGTTGAACTTCAACATGTCAGCTAACAACGGATGTTTATTGTATTGGTCGAACAATGTGTGTCTATTCTCCTTGAGTCAGGAAAAAGTCACCTGACAAATGGACAACAGTCCAGGCGGTTGTATAATAGCATTGTTACTTTCCTTTCAAGTGTGATTTGTGATGCTGGACAATAAGATTTTTTCCCCCGTTGACAGAGTGAAGGTGTGTGTGTGTGTGTGTGTGTGTGTGTGATAAGAGGTCCTTCTGGCTGGGCCTCCACTTGTCTTGACCTCACAGGTTCCGGTTGGCTACATTTTCTTGCTTCTCCCACAGATGATATTATTATTATTATTATTATTATTATTATTAGTTGCTGGGGTGGTGGGGGGGACCCTTCATATTCATTTCCCATAGGCCAGGCTTTTTGGTGGTCTCTCTCCTTTCCATGAGACAGCAGTCTCGGCAGGGTTACACCCTGGGTGAGATGCCAGTCTAATCAAAGAAACCCCCCCAGTCTCCAACAAGCGAGCATGTCTTCCCCTTTGCTCCGCATACTGCTAGCCGTTCTCAGCAGGAGCGATTTAAGATGAAGCATTAGAAATTTAGCCCACTTAATCTCTTGTTGGGCAGACGAATGAAAGTTTCATTAAGCAATAGATCACAGGCGGGTGGTGGGCCTTGGGTGGAGAGGGGAATGGGTGGGGGGGATTGTTGGGGCAGTATCAGGAGCTTAAGCGTCGCTCACGGTTTCTGCTACAGATGTGTATTTTGTTGAGCTGCTGATCGTTGAACAGTGTCATCTCTTACCATTTGTAGTTAGGATTTGGAGAAGACCAAGCTGATTCTAGATCAGTTCTTTGGGGTGAGGTTGTGCCGTCATGGACAGGACCATGCTGGACAAATGATAGGACTGTTTAACATTTCCCCCGGATTGTGCGGTCTGGGAATAGCTGGTTTTCTGACACCCAGGTCATTCACTTGGTGATGCCAATGGGAGGCAGGAATCTCTGTACACCTCTGGGCCGTGTTTTGGGGTTGTGAAAGGGAGAGGGGTGCAGTCACGACGTGTTACCTAGACAGCAAGATGGAAGAGAAGCACATCAAATGCAAGGAAGAAGGATGGAAGGGGCAGCAAAGGGCCCCCTACCTCTTCCTCCGGGCGGGTCTAATTCTCTGTAGCCCTCCTTCTCTCCACCACAGGTTTAATTTAGGATATGGCTTTCCCCAGGAATTGGGGGGAGGGGGTTTAGATTAAATTATTCTTCCACCTTGGCTCTGTAGCTGTGTTGGGTTGCTGCACTAATATCTACAATCTTTATGGACATGAAGAATGATTGTAAACAGAGGAAAAGCAAGGAGTCATGCCCCCTCCCCATTCTTATTTCCATTCTGTTATTGCAATAGTATACCTCAGGGAGGGCACCCCCCCCACCCCCCATGGCCTCCAGCTACACTCTCTACATTCAGCCGGCTGATTGCTCAAGGAAGGGGTGGGTCCTGACTATCCACAGAAGGTTGGTCAACCCCCCCCGCTCCCAGGTCCCTGCCCTTTTCACTATCAAAGCTGCTTCGTTGTTTTGTCAGGGTCACCTGTAATGTATCGTCTGCTTGTTGCCCAATCTACGTGACTGGTGAGTGAATCCTTGCTCCTGCCCCAGTCAGTCAGTCTGGAGTTATTTCAGGCCATTATGACACACTTGATACACTCATCTGTGCTGGTTCCTGCACCCGATGAAGAATCAGAATCAGAATATCTTTATTGTCATTGTAACGAGTACAACGAAATTAAGTGCAGTCCCTGTGTCAGAGAGATTTATACAGACTTCCATCCAAAGGATAATGAGGGTTTGCTGTAGTTTCCCCCATCTCATTCCTCCCCTCCCGCACCTTTCTTGCCACCTCCCACTTTTAGAAGCCCCCCAGTTCGCCTCCATGGGGATGGCCAGCTGTCCGGCAGCAGCGTGAAACCCACTGTGGTCCCACCAGATGGGACCCCCAGCCATAGCTGAAGGGTACCTTTCTCACAGTCAACTGCGGTGGGATTTTCCCATCCCGCTACCCCGTCGCTATGAATATTCAGGACCTCTGAATAAAAATGTCTTAATCCTTATTAAAATTCATGGCTGCAAATGTGCAGGATTGGCATTGCCTGGTAAACACTAACTGGTGTGAGATTAGGACACCGCTGAAGCCATTCGTCTTGGCCACGCAGGGTAGTGGCCGCTCTCCTAGGTTCTTTTTTTTTTTTTTTGCTGGATGTTTCCTGATGTTTGTGTGTCCCTCATGTGGCCAAGATGTCGACACTCCAGGTACGGTCGAGTTTGCGGTTCCAGGACGCAGAGTCGCCCGCTGATTTCTGGGTGTGCACCTCCGCGCTGCTTGGCGTTTGTGGCAAAGAGGGCAACCGTCAAGGGGCCAGATTCGATTTTCCTGCAACAACTTTGGGTCTGACCGGGTTACAGGCAGTGCTGTGCTGTGCTGTTTTGTCCCCATCGAGGCTGAGGATTTATCCTTTGCACCCCCCCCGATTTTATTCCAAATTTTTCTCCTGGTGTGGGAATGACAGCTCACGAAGGCGTGACGGCAGTCTCTCGCCTCTTTGAGGATTGTGAAGGACTTGCCACCCCCCCTGCCCCCGCACCGTGTTTTACATGGACAGTGGTCACCAGTTGTGCCCTCTCCCCTGTCACTGGCAGAGGTCCAAAGCAGCGAGAGCTTGCTTTCGCGCGCCAGGCCACGAACGCTTGTCGTCCGGGGAAACGGTGACTCTGTGTTTTTGGTTGCAATTCTTGTACTATATTTTTTTTTTCTTTGAAGGGAGCTGCCTAATATCGTGTGACCAAGGAACACTGCACCCTTTCTGGCACCCACCGCCAGATCACAATGAAAAATAGTCATGAGGATTTCCCTCCTATGAGGCATAAATAAATGATATCCGTAAAAAGGCACCAAGTTGTTTATTCCACATGGTGCCCCCTTCTCCTCGCGCTCATTAACCTTAAATGTCATAACTCTGGCCCCGGGTGCAATATTATTTCCTGCTTTGGGTGCTTTCTTTATGATTATTGTCTGAATCTTATTACCTCACCGATATGAAATTGAATGAAACCTGGTCCATATTTATGTATTGGGGGTCTGTGTGGGGGGGATGGGTTGGTCTCAGAGCTGGGACCTGCCTTTTTTTTTTTTTTTTTTTTTTTTTTATAGTAGCTAATGAGCCTGAGTTAGCGACGGGGGGCGCGTTTCCGATGACATGTTCTGTCGAGAGGGTGACACTGACATGGAAAGCGCCGGAAACAAAAAAAACTGTCAGAATAGAACAGTGAGTACAGCCGGACAGCTGTTCATTCATGTGTGTGGAGGGGGGGGGGTGGGCTGTTTGGGTTTGTTTATCACATGCAGTCTTGGGATATCCCAGACTGGGAGATGTCACTTTCATTAATTTCACCAGTAAATTTTACCAGATGGGATGTTGTTTTTGTTTTTTTCCTCTTTCTACACAGTTCACTTTTAATTTCGCTTGGGAATTTGTCTAACTCAGTGCGTAAAACAGAAACCAGCTCATACCTCGTCTTACGTCTGGCAAACAAAGAGAACAATAAGTATGGTGTGTTGGTAAGGAGTCACTGCACTGTCAGTACTAGAGGTGCAGAGTCTCACGTGAGGATAAAGAGTCAAAGCTTGCTAACTATTAGTGAAACACCCCTCAGAGGAGTCAGTGTATTTTTATATATTCTCAGAGCTTCCCTGGTATAGTGTCAGATGACCCAGTCTTCTGTTGAACCTCACAGGCAGCTGTGGTCGAGCTGCTTCCAGGTAGTTTATGTGTTAGGCAGTTAGCAGTGTGCTGTGATATTTACTGGGGTGGGTAGGTGAACGGTGTATTGTTAAAGTGGGGGGGAGGTGGCTCCGGTTGTAACTGTAATCACGTTCAATGCTCGTGAAGGAAAGGCTGATGGCTTCACTGATGGGAGGAGCCCCTCCTGTGGGTATTCAGTTGGGGGAGTACGAGGGTGGGCTTTAAAGCGAGCAGTATGTAATATAAGTTGGATTTATCCAGCAGGCCTTGTTGCGAGGCAGTCTGTGTGTGATGCACATGGGATTGCCGCTCTCTCCTGTACTCTGTGGTTTGATGTTCAACTGTGTGCCCATCCGGATGTCTGGGAGGGAAAGTGAAAGTGAGCTTCAGCCGACATGAGCCTCATGTGAACAGAAGCCCGTGAAATAGAAATGTTTTAAAATTGTTCTAAAAATAGCTGTGTTTAATCCAAAGCCTACCCCCCCCCCCCCTTAGTTCACCATGCAGTTGCCCTCTGTTCAGAGATTAGTGCACTTTCAAGTTTCCCTCAGGGACAGATATTTGGGAAATGTGATGGTTAATGTGTTGGGGGGGTCTCTGTTTGTGGGGGTTGGGGGATTTGCTCATATCTTTGTCCCTGGATAGATGGAGTACGGAGGAGGTGAGGGTGTAAATTAATGTTCATCTTTGACTGGGTGGGGGTGCAGTTGGACCAGATTGCATCTCATGACCCCCCCCTTCCCCACCTGTGCTCCCTAGAGATGTGGGGGTTTAAGCTTTTGAAACTGAATCTCTACTCCCAGCCTAGCCTTACCCTCAGCTCTGTCATCAGCCACCCTGACTTAATCCTCATAGAAATTTAGGGATGCTTCCCGCTTGCCTCTCCCCTCATCTCGACGTGGCTCTCTCCATCCCCTTCACGCTGACGTTCATCCTCAGCTTTGCACGAGTGTGTGGCTGAGTATGTGCCCGCCAGCATAGCGTGAGTCAAGTTTGCGTGGCTTTACCTCTTTGTGAGCATGTGCATCTTTTCCCTTGCCAGCTGCCAGCTGCACCTTCTCGCCATTCCGTGGGAATGAGATAATGTAAAATTCCCGCTTCTCCTAGCAAAAATTTCTTGAAAACGCCTCAGGTCATCTGAGTGTGCATGGGGCCACAATCTGGGGCTACCATCAATGGACGGTAATGATAATGGTAATGAACAGGTGGAACAGGTAAACGTGCCGAATGATGACCGACTCCTTCACACTCAACGGTTCCAGAATGTTCTGCTGAAGCACCAGAAATGCTGAATTGCCTGACCCTAGATGACCTGGTCACGTTTCCACTCCGGGCCTGTCTGATGTGCTTTATGTCTGGAGCCAGCCGTAGCGCTGTGTCCTGCTACTCTCCTTATCTGGTGTGACGAGCGTGAATTAACGGAGGCCCAGGAGAAGACAGGTGAGCTTCACGCAGTCTTTCTACCTTGTTGACCATGCCCTTCCTGCAGTGTTTATATAAGGACACCAGACCCAGAACCCTGGAACAAGCAGCCTGGCCTCTGTAGTGTAAATACATTCTGGCCCGCGCGTGGTAAACAGACAGGAAAGGTCACCCGCTTTGAGATGTGAATTGTGGCTTTAGCAGCTACGCTAAGGCTGTGATTTTAAAAGGTTTCTTTTTTAGTGGAGAACACTGTTAAGGAGTATCAGGCGTGGCTGTTTTGCCAAAAAAGCTTTCTTGACTCGAATTAAGAGCTTAGGAACTGTTTTTAATGCTAATTCTGCCAAATACAGCACCTTAATCTCTTGTAATTCCCTCTTTAGTTTGTACTACTGCTGTCCTGATTACTTTCCGATTGCATATATTAACTTTTACTCAAGATTCTCAGAAGGCAGCAGGGGAGAAAGGCAGATTTTCTACATTAGGGGCAGACGGATAGGGGTGTTCTGGCTGCTGCCTTGGTGTAATAGGCTAGAGTAGACCGGGAAATGGATGGGATTGATGTCATTGGCTGGTATGAGCAGGGATAGGGATTGGATTGGTAGTCTGGAGGTGTAATTACCTGGTGTGGGTGGGGATATCGATGGGATTGGTGGTCTGGAGATGTAATTGGTAGGAGAAGGGTTATTAGAAGGGAGGGGTAGGGGAATGGGAGAACTGAGTGGAATTGTATTAGAGAAGTGGGCAGTGCTATATTGGAGGCGTGGCTTTAGATGTCAGCCAGGAGGAACACATGGCCACCTGGAAAGTGTCCGTCAGGGAGGAACTAGCAGAGAGAGTTTTTTTTTATTGGACAATGGAGCCCATTGCAGAACGTTCATGTGTTAACATCGTGTGACAGTTTCCTGTTTAATGAGAACCTTCCCTAATGGGCATTTGCCAGAATACCCATGAGAGCCATCAAGTCTGAAATCATGGATGTTGGTTGGCTGGTGTTGAAGACTTGGGTAACTGCAGGTTCTGGGAAGACTGTGATGTTTGTATGGCTTGGACCCACGGACGTTGTGTGTACGACTCTGACCCACGGACAAAGATCATGACTCTCCCAGCCCCCACTTTTGCTGCGGGTTAGCTCATTAGCCCGTGATAGAGCTATGGTCCAGTGAAGAGCTGCACCCTCTGTCCTAATGGACAGCCCCCCCCGGTTATTCCAAATTACACGTACATTTTATTTGCCGGTATAGAGTTATAAACTTAGCCAAAATGGAAAAAAAAAAACACAATGAGCTCAATGCATCAATGGTGTACATCGACAGCTGTCACATTTACAACGTGGTCTATTAATTAGTGTCGTAATTAGTGGAAGCAATGCACAGGTACTGTCAAGTGCTGCTTAATGTCTGAGGTGTAGATCTGCACCTGAGGGCCACAGCTCATTTGTACAGAGCTCCAAGCCAGCTGCCTCTGCAGATCAGCAGGTCCATAGGGAGCAGTCCTCTGGCTCATCGACATCTTTTGGGTTTCCCCGTCTCTTTCCACTGCTCATCACTGCTGATTTATCATCCTGCAGTATAACAGAAGACTCCTGGTCCAGGAGCAAAACGTTGTGACATGAATGATGCAAGTCTTAGTAGATATACTCCCGTCTTAATTGCAAATTAAGATTGGGATCCACTGCTGCAGGCAGGGATGGGTTATCGCCATTTGTTGTTCTCTCTGGACCCCCTGGTATACAGTAAATGCTGTGGAATGACGGGGTGTGGGTTGGCTGTAGTCCTACATAGTCCGGCTTGTTCTGGGACTGCTGGTTCTGGTGACTACCTGAGAGACATGCTCTCAGGATGCCGGTGGGACCTAAGCTGGTACTACTCTGCTGTATTTCATGTGGCATATTCCTCTGACCTTGCCTCTATGCTCGGCTCACCACTTAGGAAGACTGATGATGACCTTTGAAAGAAAAATGAAATTCGTGGACAAGCTTATGTCATGTTGGGATACAGATGGTCTGAGAAGACAGCTTTAGAGCAGGACAGATTCCTCATGATTCGCCGTTCACGTGGAGTGAGGGTGGGAATCTGCACTAGTATCCCAGATGGACATGTGACCTCCAAGGTTCTGAATGAGCTGCTCAGGCTTGCTGTCGACCATCATGAGCCACGTTCTCCTGAGTGGGGATCCATGGGGCACTAACACAGTGGGGTAGGGCCAACGGGCCAGGCCACTGCGTTTCTGCCCCTGTGCCTCTGCCTTCATGTTTGTCTTTGCCTGGGGGGGTTGGGCTTGTGCTAAAGGATGCAGCAAGTAAAGTAGCAATTAAGGAATCTGGGACTATTGTACCCTTGACCCGTGTCCTTAATAAATAACGTAAAATTATTGCAATAGTTTATGCTAATTATTCACTTACCAGGTAACTAGGTATAGTTATATGCTCGTAAAAGGTAAGTAGAAGATACTGAGTTGATGAATTGTTAAGGGTGTGCAGCACACGGGCGTAACCTGACCTCTGTGTCAGAATGTTCCAGATTCACACATTTGTAGGCTATCTTCCCGGAAGGGTAATGCGAGCATGGCGTGTGAAGGACATCATCGGCAAGCTGATGGTTTGTCTCTGCCACGTGCCCAGATCCACACATTTTACACATTTACACCCCCCCCCCCCCCCCCCCCCCCCCCCTCCCCCCCCCCTCTCCCCCCTGCCCCTCTTCTCTCCC
>JAACJT020000215.1:0-21118 GCA_009936485.2 Gymnarchus niloticus | reverse complement strand
ATGATTAGTGAGCAGCAGTATGGTTTCATGCCAGGAAAGAGCACTACAGATGTGATGTTTGCTCTGAGGGTGTTGATAGAGAAGTATAGGGAAGATCAGAAGGAGTTGCATTGTGTCTTTGTGGACTTGATATGACAGCATATGACGGAGTGTCTAGAGAGGAGTTGTGGTATTGTATGAGGAAGTCTGGAGTGGCAGATAGGTATGTAAGAGTGGTACAGGATATGTACGAGGGCAGTGTGACAGTGAGGTCTGCAGTAGGAGTGACGGATGTGTTCAAGGTAGAGGTGGGATTACATCAAGGATGAGCTCTGAGCCCGTTTTTATTTGCAATTCACAGTGTTACAAGAATAGCTCTCAGGAAATAGTTCCTCCTCCCACCTCTTAAATGTCTATTCTTGCTCCTGCACTTATTTGATTATCATCCAGCTGGTCCCTCTATTGATTGATGATGCAGCATAACTCGGAGGCCTACCTCTTCTCTTGTTCCCAGATGCTTGCTCTCTTTTCAATACTCTCTTTCACAAACTCTCCCTGCATTTCCCTTCTCTTCACTTACATAGGCAGGAGACACTGGCCTAAAACACTTCTAATCAAATTTTTTACTTTTTCGGGCACATTTTTCATTACCCACCTCCTTCGTAAATCGTTTTATAATTGCTTTATTTCCCCATTTTTCATTCTCACTGTCTGTATTACTCGTTTTCTCATTCTGTACAATTTTCTTCTCACTTGCTCCTTGTCAGTTTCTTTGCTGTTCTATGTCAGCACTTTTATGTGAAATAATTCTCTTCTCCCTCTCCTGCCATTTCTCTCTTTCTGTCTGTTACTTGCACTGCTTGTACTACAGCCTAGGATTTTTGGTCCACCGTGTCCTCCTTAGAGTCATCTCTTCATTATTTGTTTCAGGTTCAAATCTTTTCTCTGATGTGCTGCTCTCAAGTTGCGTTTCTTTCCACAAATTTTACTTTTTGTTGTTAAGATGAGACAATAAAAGTTGACAACTTGTTCCACTCATTCATATTACTGTTCTCATCTTTCCTTATGGCAAATCTTGCATCCATTGACATTCCAGCTGTTAAACTGAAAAATGTTTTGCTGTATTTTTTGTTACACCGTTGTCAATTCTCACATTCAGTTGTGACATGGTAACCCCTGAAATTTAAAGTTAAAAGACTTGATTCTTGATTCACTGTAAGGGATTCGAACCCCACTCTTGCTGTAAGGGATTTGAACCCCCTTCCTGCTTTAAGGGATTTGAATTCCCCTCCCAATGTAAAGGATTTGAACCCCACTGCCGCTGTACGTATTTTCCTTTACATGTTCTCCCTGCACTGCATGAGTTTCCTGCATGTACTCACATTCTTCCCACAGTTCAAAAACATGCAGTTAGGTAAATTGGGGTTATTAAATTACCTCCCGTGTCTGTGTGTGTGTCTGTGTGTGCGTGTTCTGTGACAAAACGGCATCACCCCCGGGATGTTCCTTGTCCTGTTGTTTCTGGGATATGCTCCTGGCTCACCATAACATTGTAATGGATAAGCAGTTAAAAGATAAATTGAATGTCCCTGTTCACTACGACTTTGTCATTGTTCCTTCTTCCTTCCCTCTCTTTTTACATTTTCTACATTATTGTGACTAAATTTAACTTGAAAGGTTAATTGAAGTGTCGATTCTAGATTACTGCTGCTGCTTCAAACTTCACTTAGGATCTTAAGATACTGCTCCATACTTTGGAGTATTTTCCAGATGGGTACAAAGGATAGGGAGCAGTGGAGTTTGGCTAAATCATTTTGGTGGAAGCATTTAACATAACTGATCGAATTTAGTGATAAAGCATGACCAGATCAAATGTATGTTAGATTTAGATGCATCTCTAGCTATTAGTAATTAGCTCTGTTACGTAGCCTAATTCAATTTGTGTAATTACATTTTTTTAAATGTTTTCCTGTGCCTTCATACCTATTTTTGCACCGCGTGGCAACTTAGAGCTATTCATTTTAAAGAGTTATGGAAAGATTTTATCAAAACCATTAAAGCCCAGCCTCTAGTCATCAGACGTCCTGTATGACGACAGAAGATTAAGATGAAAGTTTAGAAATTGCTCTATAGCTCCAGATGATCTCAGTAAACATCAGGTAATAGGAATCAGGTACACCCGACATTGAAATGATCTTCCTGGGTTTATGAAATAAGCTAAATTAAGTGATTTGTTCAAGTCCATGTTTGGGCTTTCTCCACATATTGTGCACTGAGACTTGTAAAATTTATAGATAAAAAAAATATATTTTTTTTGGCTAAATGTACCCATTTCAATAATTGCAGCATCTATCCCATGTATTATTGACACTGTATTGATAATATATTTTCATATAAGTACAGCAGCAGTACTGGGGTTGGTTTACGTTGTGTGCCGTGTGCATCAGAAGGCAAGGTTTAAGGCAAAAGCTAGGGAGGATTTCATAAAGCAACAAAATCAGGACTGGTAGTGAAAGCCACACTCCTAAAGCAGTCATCTTACACTGCAGGGTAAAAAAAAAAAAAAAAGACACAGATTATCAGCTTAATTAAATGTGGATGACTTGGGAAAGTCCAGGATTAGAAAAACGTCCCATGAAACACCCCGCTGGACTTGCCAGCGTATAGCCAGATCTCTGCATGCTTGAATGTTTGCATAATTAATGATGTAAAGCAGCTCTGCATTCGGAGAGCTCATCTTCAGACTTAAGACCACCTGGCATGAGAAGACTAGTGAGGAGGCTTGCAGACCAAACAAAGTCTCCTCCAGTAAGACCGTAGAAATGACGTCTTATCACCGATTTCCCCTGAAGGGGTTACTGCCCTATTTTATGCTCTTTCAGATTAACAAATGAATATTTCATGAATATACATAATTTATAAATATAGTATAATATGTGAATATGAGCTAAGTCAACAGACACCTAAACATTACTTTACTGCCTAACACTGCTTACGATTTTGAGACCTTCAGCAGTATTGTTGAGGATATTTGGAGATTCACTGCCAGAGAGACGGACACCACTTATCACATCATTTGCCTCTTATGAAACGCATTACCCACACTGTTATTATAGGCCTACATTTTCTCGTGCTTTTCAGGCTTGTGCATGGATTCCAGCAATTTTAAGCAGAAAAAAAAAAATCACAATTTATTAAATTAATTCACTGACTACACTACGAAAAGATAAAAATTACTGCTGTGAAGGAACATTTTCTAAGGATTTGAATTCTCTGCTGAGCTGAGACAAATAGTCACTTTTATCAATGTGCCCCTTTAACAAAAGGTACTGCGAGCTGCTTCACGGCAGAAGCCAACATGGCAGCAACGTGGACAGAAAAATAGCATTGTGCCACAATAAAGAAGACATTTGCACTGTTGTTAGTCTCAGGCAGCAAGCACAGCTAGCCGACAGCACCCAGGTGTTCACATCGGAGAGGTCTGCACCTTCTGGTAGCTTCACAGCATCACTGATGAGTCAGGCTCGACTACTGCTGCAGAACATAGCTGTTGATGTGTCCCGAGGGAACCTTGTTTGTATATCCAGGTGCCTTTTATTATGTATGCCAAACACATCCCACCCAGGAAAAAAGGCAACCTTCCAAACACCCAGCTTGACAGTGCTCTGGACTGGGACCAGCCCTTTAAACCCTCTTTTCCATGAATGTCAGGAGACCAGGACCAGGATCTATTCCGAAAAGACCTGGCCCTGTTGTTATAGTAATTACTGACAGGTCATTCGAGGATGATGGAGCAGAACCAGTGGAAGACAGGGGAAGCAGGAACGGAAAGGAGTGGCGTTCTCTTACTGCCCTTATTGAAGGAGCTCCTAAGTATGTTCTTCACACCGTACAGTAAGAGGGAACATAAGATTGGTGGGCAGACTGGTCAGGTGACTGTATTTTTAAACACGGAGCAGGTAGAGAAGCGGGGGCTGACTGGCCATTTCAAATATTTTTTAGCCACTGCACCATGATGAAAAATCCTGCTTCCAGCAAAGCGTGTTCTTATTATTTTGAATTACATAAAATTCAAGGTTGCCTTCATCAGATGCCTCCATTCATGAAATAGTAGATTGAAGTAAAATGTTCTTGCAAGACAAGCATTGATATTTCCAACAAGATAACTGAGTTATATTTAGGAAAAGGCTACATTTTTGATGCTAGACAAAGCAAGCTGTCAAGACTCTCTGTGGACTATGTGTTGTCTTCTACTGTCCAACCCGACCTGTCCAGTTCCAGTAGAGTTTAATAAGGTCGTATTACAGAACGATGCCTGTTCTAAGCATTCCATGTCGTTCCTCTTTCCCACCGTTATTTCCTAAAGTAGAAGCTCTGATGTTGGAGAGTGTGGCTCAGTGGATAACACTGCAGTCTGACAGTGTGTTATAGCATTGATCTCAGACTAACCTATTAGGATTTAGGGATTTACTATTGACCAAACTTACTTTTGTGATTGGTTGTGATTAGCTATTATTAACTATTATTTATAGCGATCTGACTTCATGCTGTGATTCATCACCGACTGATGAGGTTAGAGAGTAGTTCTGGATTCAGATCACTTGGTTACACACACAATTTAAAGGTCATCAAAACCTTCCTGGCTGCTTATCCTAGTTTATGGTTCTGTGTTATGTATAACCTCAGTGTTGGGATAGAGACTTGAGAATATATTCTAATTTCTTATTTATGCAATACTTCCAAACACCCAGTTTGGCATTTTCTAAACATGCATTGTCCCCACCGTCAAGATGCCCCACGTAAGATGTTTTTATTTTAAATGTGCCTTCTCACCGTGGGTTTTTTGCCTATCCTGTAATGACTAAGTGCAAACTGACCTCCGCATCACGTGAGCAGAGCGACTTGCTCCTCTAAATCGGCATTAAAAGAATCAGCTTGAAGCAGCTGTGTTTCCTATACTGGGAAAAAGTTAAGGTTGCCTTTTTGGAAAGATCCTTTCAGATGATGTGAATACCTACCTCATACGAGCAGGCCCAGGACCACAACGACACCAGTGTTGCATCATCGCATACATTAATATGAGTGCATGCTGACCATAATGTATTAAGACTATAAAATATGAACAAAGACCTCTCTCAGTCCTCTCTCTGTCTGCGTTGTCTCTCCGTTGCATGCAATGAATGCGATTGTTTATTTAATTCAGCAGTGCAATGCAAAGAAAAAACTATGCAGAACTTGTTTCCACAACATGGGTGTGGGTTTGATTCCCATGTGCAGGGAGTCTGCATATTGTGCTCTCATTTTCAGGAATTTCTTCTTGCTACTCTGCTATCCTCCCACAGCCTCTAAGTGACCACAACTGTTTAGGGTTTGTGTCCCCTGTTATGGCCTGGCTTTCTGTCTAGGGTGTACCCACCTTTATGCAGGGCATTTTCTGCCACGTGCTTGATGTTCCCTGTGACCGCATACTGAATAAGCAGTATGGAAAATGGAGGTTTATTTTTTTTTTTTTTTGCCTGAAACACCAATCCACTGTTAGTAAATAGATGGATTAACATTCAGTAATACATATCGAGTAGCTACCAGTTCCTTTCTATTGTAGTAAGACATAACATGTATCCTGTTGTGTTCCCGTTCTGCCTGTGGGTGGCACTGAGTAGCTTACAGAGCAGGATTTTAGTATACGCATTGGCGAGTAGACAGAGAGCAAGAGCAAAGAAATGTATACTTATATACACTTACGGGGCTCTCAGATTATTGTATTTCATAAAAAATACACCACAAACTCAGTGACGAGGACGGCTGGCACTATCTCATATCCCTTGATGCTCACATTTTATCTGGGTCCACCTGCAATTCCCACTGATCAACAGATGACCTGACCCAACAGAAACATACTTTAGTTCTGCATAGCATAGGTAGGGAAGGCAGGCAGATTTCTCATACACTCATGGACCCAGGTACCACAAAAGACAATGCATTGAATACTGCGCTCAACTGTCACAAAATGCTGCCAAAGAGCCCAAGGACGGAATGCGAGATTGCTGGACTATGTAGGAGCACTTGATGAAATGCTAGCTGTTTGTATTGGGAAGAAATGCTAATGAGACATGCTGCAAAGTGCAAGCAGTGCAGAAACTGCATCATGCATAGACATCTTTCTAAATTTAGTGACATACCACAGCAGCACACACCGCAGTCAATGTGTTGTTGTTTCTGACGCGGCTCCACTTCTCATCTTGCCAATTCTTTCAAGTGGCTGGCCTTAAATGTAACACATGGAAATGGGACTCACCAAAGACACGTTGCTCAAGTGTGCCGATCGGCAAAGAAACAGATGACGCATGTGGCTACTCCCAAATGCACCGAGTGCTACTTGAAAAATGACGCTCAACAGAAAGGTTGCATTGCATGCACTGTGTCCTTAAGCAAAAATGATGTTGAGTCCAGTTTTAGAGAATTAGTTTCGGACACTGGCTCGCCCATTTCCATTATTCCAAATTCCCTGCATAAACGCTGTTTTAGAGTCACACCTCTAAACCCTTCCCTTGTCAAAGTGGTGATGTCTTTAAAATCTGATCTTCCGTTGTTTGGATGTCTTTCCATGGTCGTTCGGCATGAAAATGTGAAGACAACAATGAGCCTGGTAGAAGTTAAGTCTAACACAACATGGCCAGGGACGCACCCGTTCGCTGTCTGGAATTTGTCCGTAGCAAATAATCTAACATCTCTCCTCTGACTCCTGCTGCCACTGTTCAAAAGCTTGCATTGAGCCCAGTGACAACTAATAAACAAAGGTGACACCATACTAAAATATATGAGTGTGTCACACCTTTACAGCAAAAAAATGTAAATGACTTCCATTCACAGAATGCAAACTTTCACTGGAAGCTGGAGTTACTGAGCAGGTGGATGCATCGCCATTAGCACTACCTGTAGCAGTAGCCCAGAAGAGGAAAGGAAACATCTGGATGTGCATTGATATGAAAGAGTCAACTAAGAACTTTTTAGCTGGCAGCAATTCTCTAACTTACACCAAACATTTGTTCACTGTACATGGTGCTACAGTTTTCCTGACCATAGACCTGCCCTAAGCATATCACCAAGTGCTTCTGTCAGAGGAAAGCCAGCGCATGAATGCATTTGTAACACCTACTGGGTTATTCTGGTATTGCAAAGTCCAGAAACAGCAGGTTCTAAAACTGATGATGATGCCAAAGGGCCTGGCAGGTGTCCAGAATTTTTTTTTTTTTTACGACATCATCATTTACGGAAAAGTTGTCAAGTGAACATGACCAAAATATGTGTGATGTGCTGTCTGCACTAGATGGTGATGATGATAAAAATAACGAGAACACTGGATTGTAACTGAACCCTGACCAGTGCAAATCCAGTCAGCAAAGTTTGTATTTTCTGGGTCACACAATAAGAACCGATGGTCTGCCTTCGGTTGATGACCATCTGAGTGCTGTCCTTAAAGAAAGCTAAAGCTAAAGAAAGCTACTACCAATCAATGCTGGCAACATATTTGAAACCTCATTTAGCACCAGCACTGAGTGGTTAGCTCAGGATGCTCGCACCCACCATGGGTTTTGAAGCCTCATTTGTACAATGACTAAAATTTACCACTATTTTCTTGTCTTGGCTTCTGCCCTGGAAATAGCAACTCGCATTGTGTGAATTTGCACCTGCAAACTGAAACCAGCCTGAGAAAGTTGAGAAGAGTGTGAAGAAACTCAAACCTTCAGGCCATCAGAGAAGCTAAACCTTCCAAACTTCATTCATATCTTGGATTGTTGTCTTTGATATTTGTGCTACAGCATGCCTCAGTTGTCAAGATTATGTATGCTTCCCTCAGTAGAAAGGGACCTTCTAATGGACAACTTTGAAAAAGTAAAACGATACATTATGGGATGTCCTACACTCACCATATTTGATTCAGGCCTACCAACACTGGTATCTACTGATGCATCTGACTATTGCTTGGATGCTGTTCTTACACAAATGCACCCTGACGACACAGAGCATCCCACTGCCTTTACTTCATAACCCCTGATGTCAGCCAAGTGTAAATATTTCATTTTCAAAAAAGAGACCTTAGTGTGTATGGGCTGTGGTGACTTGTGAGGCCATTTCTATGGGGTAGACATTTTACAATGCAGACTGATCAGTGGGCCCTCACAACACTGTTGACTACAGAGACTCCTGAACTAGCAGACAGTTGAACTTTGATTTAGAGTTTGGTCCAGGTGCAGAGAACAACATAGGTGCAAGCCTTTCCTGTTTACCACTGCCATCCTGTGAATGCTGAAGCTGTGACAGAATCAGAATTGTTTATCTTGCTTGAAGCTGAAAGCAAAGCACTCTCCCTTATAGTACATACCTCTCCCAAGACCACATGGTTGAGATAACATTTTCTTATACAAATGTCACCCGTTGCTATAGCTACAAAATACATCACACAGTACTCCAAAAAATTACGCATATTTATTTATACATTTCATCAACTGCCTGCTAATTCGGGTATTGGCATTTAAGTTGGTCTTCATTATAAAATATGCATTTTGGGGTTTAACAGGGGATTCGTGGATGGATGTAAAGAATTATTTTCCACACAAGAAATAACAGAAACAGCTCCCCGATATTAGTTTGCTCTGCTTGTTGTTACTACCAATCAATGCTGGCAACAGATTTGAAACCTCATTTAGCACCAGCACTGAGTGGTTAGCTCAGGATGCTCGCACCCACCATGGGTTTTGAAGCCTCATTTGTACAATGACTAAAATTTACCACTACTTTCTTGTCTTGGCTTCTGCCCTGGAAATAGCAACTCGCATTGTGTGAATTTGCACCTGCAAACTGAAACCAGCCTGAGAAAGTTGAGAAAAGAGTGAAGAAACTCAAACCTTCAGGCCATCAGAGACACCGCTCCCATGAGCTCAGCTTTGAATTGCTTAATACGGTGTGTCACTGTACCTGGCATTCCAAATGTCAATCAGCTACCAAGGAGAAGTTCAATGATGAAACCGGAAGGACTGTGAACCTAAAAGCCTGGGACTGTAGCATGTAGAGACACAGGCACACAGACAGAATGCTGACCGGGACGGAGGAGTTACCGGGAGTGTATCCCCAGGGTTCACAGTAAGAAGGGAAGACTCCAAGATGGCAACCTCTTACAAAGTCTTCATAATCCATAGGCAGAAGCGGGGAAGTGGAGGACAGAAACTCGGGATGGAAAATCACCTGAAAGAGAAGGAGGGTCAGTGATAGAGGAGGAGAAACTTGTCATTGCATTTTTTCCCCTCTGCAACAATTCACACACTTTACATATTCTCCATATTTGGTCTCCTAGCGTGACACATCCTAGGGGGATAATGCACCGCATAGGTACCTCATTCACATTACACACATTTTAGAAACAACCCAGCAAACAGAGAACATTACAGGTACGTTACAGGAACGTTAAGAACATAACGAGAATGTTATTGGACGCTGTGGGAACATTCCTTGTTGGCTGGGAAGGCACAGCCTTTCCACGATAAGTCAGTGGATCTTGAAGCTCAGATGATTGCAAAAGTGCGGTTAGGCTACAATTAGATATCCTGGCATTTACCAATGACCAGAAGAACATTTCCTGTTTTCAGTATAATATAATTCATTTGAAGAGCATTTTGCAGCTCCATAAGAGGATGTGCACCAAGTTGATTCAAATATCCCAGAGTGCGCTAAGATTTTAAAGTGTCAGTTTAGACGAGTATATTGTAAGAGACAGAACATTTAGGCTGCTCCACATCTGTGGTGGTCCCTAGACACAAACCAGTTCACAAAAATGCAAATGCCGAGCAGAAGTGTACACTAAACACATCTCATTTCCAAAACACACAGTTCCAATCATGTTCTGCTCTGACTCAGGGTGCAGAATTCAGCTCATTTTTGAGATTCTGTGCAAACCATCAACATACCTCAACAGCTCCTTCACTAAGGAGCATGTCTTCAAACCACTGTGTCACCCATGAGCCGCACCCGCTCCTACTCGATCACAAATGATAATAAAACTAGCGGGTGACGGTAACATTCTGCCCAAAACGATCATCAGATGTCACTGTCTGTTGCACATCTTGTAAAATCCCTGCTTCTCCACTTTATCTTACAAGTCACATCTCATAAACCTACAACTGGGCTCCAAATTACAACGGAGCACATACAACGACTTACTCTTGGTCTGTGGCATTAATATAATTATAGCGTGCTTTTTGAACAAGAGGCCGCGGGCACAGAATCTAGCCATCTGCACAACACATTATTTCAATGTGTTTTTGTCCTAATACACACTAAGCAGTGATTTGTGAATGATAAAATTCTCTAATACATATTGTATTACTTGATTTTTTTCCTCACAAAAATCAAAAGGTAATGTGGAGACGTAACACGGACCTACCTCTCCTCATTCGGACCAATTCACAGAATAAAATGTGTAGGTGTATTTCCCCATAACAAAACTAATAAGAATACAAAACATTTTGGCCAAATTAACAAAAATTAAGAAAATTACACTTAGGGGATAATTTTTTTTCTATATTCTCGAAAGCTACACATCAGCCAAATCCTTCAAAAGACTGCTTGTTCTCCTTTGGTTCTCGTCAAATAACTGCAACAGCCATCACTATGGGTTACACAGCGCACACTACATCAAACGAATATAGATCTTGAACCTAAAAACTGCAATCACAGAAAAAAATGTAAACGTCAGAAAATGTAACTTCTTGTACAGAATGACCTA
The DNA here is from genome assembly GCA_009936485.2 of Gymnarchus niloticus. Classification (NCBI taxonomy): domain Eukaryota; kingdom Metazoa; phylum Chordata; class Actinopteri; order Osteoglossiformes; family Gymnarchidae; genus Gymnarchus; species Gymnarchus niloticus. The sequence goes on along the minus strand of JAACJT020000215.1, from coordinate 10,359 downwards.
AATGTGACTTTCTGCTGAACTAGGTGACCTGTTAAAGTGCTAATTTCACTTTCTGTTTTGGGAAGTAGACAGTCCATTACAGCAAGAGTTCACTTTACTGTTATTACTGAGCCTGATTGGTTAAGGTATATATTGCTGTCAGGGTTACGGCTATTTAAACATGATAAAAATGCAAAAGGATATTGTCATGACTGCTGTGTTGCCTCACTTCTCCAGGTTTTGGAGTTTCAGTCACCTCTTGTGTGTGTGTTTGTTTGTTAGGTAGATTCTCACAATGTTGTGGATCCCACTGGAATCTCGTCCAGCATATACCTATACTGCTTGACTCCAGAAATACCCCAATCCTGTACTCAATAAGTGGGTAGATTTAAAAAAAAAAAAAAAGTGAGACGATTTTCAGTTCCAACGGCAAAACAGAATCCGATCGCAGCCATTGGTTACCTCATATGTGATCGGGCCAATCACTGCACTCGTGTTGAATTAGTAGAAAGGTCAAAGTTACATGGAATCCATTTCAAGGTTTCAAGTGTGATTCACTGTCAGACTTAGTAAATTTGATCTGTTACTTGCAGTGAAACACACAAATACAAGCAGTACAATACATACATGTTTTTAAAAAGTACACCTGAAGCATAACCGCTTCAGATTTTTTTTTAATCCTGAAAGATTAAAAGAAAATCTCAGCCAGTCATAACTCACACGTGAAAGGGTTAGAAAACTACATTATTCATGATCCAAGGTTGCATTTGGGGCATCCATGTTTTCCCAAGCATTCCCAGTCCACAAGAACTGAATTTGTATCTTGCCTAATAGCCTTGTAGCAAACCGTCAAATGGAGGAATACACGTGTCACTCTAGCAGACACCTCACTAACCTTTCCCGTTGCTCAGCGGGTCGCACTAGCTATGGGTTGCATATTTGCTCTATGCCCATGTCCAAAACATCTAGGGTTCAAGTCCCCTAGGCAGCAGAGTAATCACATTACCACTGGCCTTTGAGCAAAGTCCTTAACCCCAGCTGCTTCACGGACACTAGCGGACCCTGCTCTCTTACCCCAGTGGTCCCTCAATCGAACAGCACTTTCATTTAGCAGATGCTTCTGTCAAAAACAAGTACAAGTAACTGCACATAAAAATTTACCTTGCATTTTATTTTCCTTTACGTGTACGGTCTCATTTTGAAATGTCCTTTAAACATTTCCAACAATTCATTCACAATACTTATTAAATAGGTCACAGCTGCAACAGCATTTCAAGAGAACCTCTTCTCCATTTAGTGTTTTTCCTTCTTACAGCACCTTATTTCGGGCAATAAAAGAAGGCGGGATCGAAAATGACAGAAGTCCACAGAATGGCTAAAATACTGTTGAAAGCTGGTCCATGACTGCTTAAATTCACAAGGTCTAAGTTCCTATATGTTGTGTGCATTTTACTCACTCATCTTGCAAGTTCTTCACTATCTATGACTCCTAATGCAATCTCATTTGAACTTGCACAGTGCAAAATGGTTGTGGTCCACATTGTATTAAATCTATGCTACATAATTCATGTGACTACGTTCTTCTATGCATTATTATGTGTGTGCATTGTGTTTGTACATAGTTTATGCCCAGTATGTGATGGTACATGGTGAGACCTTCCATGTCCTCCTGATCACAAAAAACATTTGCGTTTCAATAATGGATCAGATTTTTTCACTGGAAAGAGAGCTAGGTGGAGAGGTAATGGTAGTAGGGGAGGATGTGATGGAACTAGAGGTATTGTTGCTATCGACAACGGGGACGGCTTCAGGGTCAGTCCTGTTCCAGCAGTGGAGCGAATGGGGATGGCGAATGTTGACCCGGTCCTTCTCCGCCTCCAGGTCTTCGTTGTATCGGTCTTGGTCCTCGTCGTCGCTGTGGCGCGGTGAGGAGTGCCGGGACAGAGCAGGGGACGGGGGTATCGAAGCTGGCCGAGGGTAGCGGAAGCCCTTTTTCTGAGGGAAAGGCAAAGCAGGAATAAGCTTGAATAAGGCCCAGGACAGGGCCTCACAGAGCACAGGTCGGTCACTTACAGAAGCTGGGTCCTGAGGCTCATAGTAGTACGTGTCTGGGAAGGCTTTGGCCAGTGCCCTGTATCGAGCTGAAATGTAGTACTGAAAAAGAAACGCTAACGATGAAGGATTTAGAGACGGAATAACCACACAGCCTGATTCAGAGAGAATCCCTTTGTCACTTGCTCGCAGTCTCCTAGCATTTCTGTCTCCCCACCCCTCCTGTCCTGCTCTCCCCGTCTCTCTCTCGCTCTCTCACTTACCCGACCGAGATAGCGCCAATCCAGGAGGTCACTTAGCCGTTCGGTGCGGTTCCTCTGGATGATCCGCTGGCGCCGGCTCTGCTGACAGAACTGCAACAGGAAGGAAGTCAGCTGGTGGCAGGATTCGTCCACACTGCGGTACCGCCGGTCGAGGATATAAACACCTGAGAATCAGACAGAAACAAAATGAGAGGAAGGCAGAGAGAGAAAGAGAATAAAAATAAGAACAGTCTTGACAAATCCCTGAATTTACTGATTCATCTGGATAAGGTATGAGAAAGAATGACTTGCCATAAGCAGAGGGGTCAGCGATGTGCTCCTCCATGAAGCAGCCAAAACCGGAAAGATTGGTGGAAACAGAGGGGATGCCCATTACTGTGCACTCAGCTGCAAACAAGAACATCACAGCTCAACCGTGCAGTTTATCAGTGACTGGATGAATGAGGCTTCAAAAGCCCTTATGGATGAGAGTGTCCCAAACCAGCCAATCAATGCTGGTGACAGCTTTGAAGCCTCATTTAGTACCAGCACTGATTGGTTACCTCAGGATCTTCCCACCCACCATGCTCTTTGAAGCCTCATTTGTCCCATGACTACAATTTACCACTACTTTCTTGTCTTGGCTTCTGCCCTGGAAATAGCAACTCGCATTGTGTGAATTTGCACCTGCAAACTGAAACCAGCCTGAGAAAGTTGAGAAGAGTGAAGAAACTCAAACCTTCAGGCCATCAGAGACACCCGAGAGGGTGTGAACACCTCTCTCATGAGCTCAGCTTTGAATTGCTCAATACAGTGTGTCACTGTACCTGGCATTCCAAATGTAGACCTGCCAACATGATCGCGTTTTGCGCAGAACTTACACATTTCTCAAAGTACATTATTACGAAACTTGATTTGAAACTAAGCTAAAATGAATGTATTCTTCCTTGAGAAAATCCAACCCAATTACTATAATTTAGGTTATGAGTTTGCGTCTGAGTAGGCAGCAGCTGTGGTAACGACAGCCTGCAGGGAACAGAGTATCGTAAATCCCCCCCCGAGTTCCCCTATACTTTGTCACACGCGGCTCAACAAGGCAAATGGCAGATCGAGTAAAGCCAACAGCAGCAAAAAACCCAACTGGTTTTCATTCATTTTAACATATATTTAATTTGCCACATGGATATACCCTGCAATCTGCATTAAGTTAATGGGAAAAGTACCCTAACTTTAAAAATCTTTAAAACCTTATCATATGCCTACTTAGCAAGTGTTTTTCTAAGCTATTTACCACAGCTAATTTCCAACGTTGACATGATGAAACCGAAAGGACTGTGGACCTAAAAGCCTGGGACTATAGCATGTAGAGACAGACACACAGACAGAATGCTGACCGGGACGGAGGAGTTACCGGGAGTGTATCCCCAGGGTTCATAGTAAGAAGGGAAGACTCCAAGATGGCAACCTCTTACAAAGTCTTCATAATCCATAGGCAGAAGCGGGGAAGTGGAGGACAGAAACTCGGGATGGAAAATCACCTGAAAGAGAAGGAGGGTCAGTCACAGAGGAGGAAAAACCCGTTCATGCATTTTTTTTTTTTTGCAACAATTCAGTGAATATGGCAACACTGCCTGTTAGCCCGACATGCATTTTTTTTTTGGTGTTTCCCTTTTCCTTTCCCACAGCTGAGGATTGTACAGATGACTCTGGTGCCCCGCACCTTGACCCTGTCCACGGAGCTGTTGAAAAGGCCAATCCGACGCAGACAGTTGAGGATGGGGTCACTGCCGTCATCCAGCATGTTGTGGGTGCAGATCGGGGGCTGGGATTGCCTCTGAGTACTGAAGATAGCCCTCTTCATCATCGTGAAGTCCTCCTTATCCAGCATCTTTGACACATCTGGTAGCTGGCCTCTGGTGGAAAGGGATGGTGGTGCCAGTCATACCCATCTTACACGACACGATGGAGGCACGGAGATGACAAAACTGAACGATTACGGCGAGTGTCACTCACATGAGGAGCGATTCATACAGCTTCTTTCCGAATTTCTCTTTCAGAGTATGAGCAGTATCCCTGCAAAGTTCATTAAAAGCATGAAAATAAACCGCAACGTCAAAAATGAGCGATCGCACGAGCACATGAAATTGCTTCAACTACATTTTAGACTAGTGCCAACATTCCGAAAGCAGATTTGAAACACAATGGCAAGCACACTAAAGTGAAAACAGAAACCCTCCATGTTCAGAAAAATTGGCACGACTTGATCAAGTAGATCGTTCTTGACATTATGCCATTTTACACTCCAGCCAGCATGATGCTCCGCCTAACTGATTGGCAGTAAACACTATAAGGTGGCATCCATTCGCCACTCTTTTACTGACAGATCATCAGCGGTCACATGATTACCACAGCTGCTTCCTGACCGCCTGCCCCTTCAGAGTCTCCACGTTGAAGTTGTTCGTCCTGGCGGGCATGATGAAGAAGGCGATCACCGTCACGTCACTGTGGTTCACCTGAGGTGTTTAAAAACCCATCAGGAGCACGGAACATGTGAGTGCTAACACAACACGGTAGGGGCTGAGCTCACGTATTCATTACACAAGGTGCCGCGCAACGCTGCACATGCTAATTAAAATGTAATCACGTTGAGAGTATGGTAATTGTTATGCCTTCTCGGTCCAGAATGGCACGTAATCCTAGAACAACAAGCCATCAATGATACAATGATGGTTCAATCTGATGGCCCAATTATGATAACCCTCTCTATCGCTCGCTCGCTCACACACACACACACACACACACACACACCCCCCTAAATGAGAACAACATTACGTACGTATCAAATCATTCTGAGGCATAACCGCACTGATTGTGCAACTACATTTCAACACTTATGATACACACTCAGCACAGCCACAATCCTGGCTGAAACTAGGAGTTCCAGTATCAAGAAAACATTCAAGCCGAAGCTTGTAGGCTCGCACGGAACAGATGTGATTTCTTCACGAGGGCACTGGCATCTCCAAAATGCACGCAAAATGATACCATACAGACCCTCAGTAGGTAGTTCAGCCGAGCCAGTGACTCCAGGAAGATGTCTGCTCCTTTATTGGAGAACTCGTACCTCCCAGCGATGAAGAGGAACACGGACTTGTCAAGGTTGAAATCCAGCTGCCTGCGAACGGACAGACACAGACACACACACACACACACACACACACACTTTACGCAATGCCATGATGTCGTTTCGATGCACATCACGGCTCCACAATGCACACCACACCGAACATAAATGTGCATGAGATGAAACATCAAATCTCGCAATTGGCTCAAGACACACTTTCATAACTGCATCACACCTGGATTCTTTGTATGAACAGTAATCAAAGGCAAATCGGAAATGCTTAAAATAATACATCTCCCATCGATGGAGTGCTTATATTGGCTAGCAAAGCCTGCGATTTTATCATGCAAGTTACCTCACTACAGTACTGTTTTGTACAGAGCTTCCACACCACACCAGTATGTTTGCAACAGTAAAAGCTCCTAACCCATAGAAATGTCCTCGAACAAACTCCTGAATGCGAGCTTTGCTATGGGCATGCAAATTCTGAAACTCGTGTGTGGCAGAGAACTTCTTCACATTCAGCCCATTGGGGGTAACCACATCTGGGGAAGAGGAAGAAAGAAAGAAAGAAAGAAAGAGAGAGAGTGTGAAGCACAAATTACTGCCATACATACCCACACGCTGCCAACATGCTACTTTTGGAGTAATGCAAACTATAGCTAGGAGCCCAAACTGCTCTGGTGACTTTATAGGGCTATAAATGTGTGTGTGACTCATTGACACTGATGCATGCACGCATGCATGACCTTTTCTCTGCTCCTCTTCCTACTGCATTTAATGCAACCAGCAATCACATGCATTTTCTCCAGAAAATGACCTTTCTAGTTAGGATTGCACCGTTTGGTTTATCATCGTTTTTAGGCTGGGACAGTGACATGTCCTCCACATTGCTCCTACTCCATCTTCTGCCACTGGTTTCTCAAGGTCGGAAGAAGCCAGGAAAGATATCAGCTAGTAAGGCGGAAGATCATATAATCCGTTTTAAGAAGGTAAACATTTTTTTGAAGATGTGTTCTTCTCATCCTCTGAGAGATGTACTTTCCATAAAGTGGAATGGGCAATAGTTGATCATTCTGTTCTGTCAACTAACTATTTACTTTGTAAAAGCTTCAACAATAACAAAATTCAGAGTCTAACATTGATTAAATTAATATGAATTATGTTCCAGTCTGTGAAGAGAATAAGTGCACATGAACAACTGGATTCAATCACTCAGAGCCAGCAACCTCATCTTCTGGGCACGAGAACCAAAAGAATTTGTGTTAGTTCCTACTTTATAGTGGTGGACAAACATGCTCTACCCTGGAAGGCTACTTGCTCAATAGGAGCACTTGAACTCTTCAAAGCCCATTCTCTGTGTGGGACATCCTACCGTCAAGCACGGATAAACCTGTATACATTCATTCAAACTAATCTTTAACAGTGATGCTGGCAAGACCAAGGAAAACCTCAGGGTGTTTTGAAGAACATTTTCATGCTTATAAAGTTAAGACTAGGAAAGGCCCTGTGATTTTCTTTTTGAAAGATCTGGTATGCTACAGACCATTTGATAGACAAGTGTCATATGGAGTTGTACACACGTGGAAATTGTGCCATCCCATTTACTGATTTAAGAACACACTTGTGTGTTCCAAAAGTGTGAGGCGGGTACACATTTTTTCATGTCATGTGTTGACAAAGATGTCAATAAAAGAAGCATATTCATGCAGAATCGTCATCTTTTGGATTAGTTACACTGTAAATTTACAAACTATAAAGGAAGTAAACTTTACACTTATCATAAATTTGTATTTACACCTTTTGGAGTTGAATTACCTTTTAAAACAGCAATGATTTAAAATGACACCACAGAGTGTTAAATACGCTTCAGTGTTAATTGTCATTAACTCAAAGTTTCTAAGTAATGTTGAAGTTTCACACAAATTCGTGTAAAAACCAGAAATTTAACAATTGCTTTTGAGTTATTTTAACACTTTGTAGGGCAGGAGCATGTGTTATCTGAAAGTGTTAAATTTAACTATTAGTGACAATTAAACTCTTTGGAAAGCACACAGTAAAATCTATTCACTGCATTGCTGGTCTGGCAAGAGAGTCCAATCTGCCTTTTAAAGTTCTACCCATTTGATCGGCCTCATGACTGTCAAGAGCCATCAAACTAAAGCCACAAAACCTTCATACGATGTTGACATGTCATTTATTAGAACTCTATATCTAGTTTGTGAAGTTTCCTATTTATTCATTTCCCAAATGAGTGATGTTTTATTTCAATGTGAAGTTTCAACTCCCCCAAAGCACATGATGTGTTTACAGCACATTAACGTATCAAGATAAATCACCATGAATTCACAAGCCATTTCTAATAATAATAATAATAATAATAACTTATTCTTCTAAGTCTTTCATTAACTATATTAGATGTGTAGCCATATTGCAGAGAACAGAAAGGGTATCATGCGTATTTTAGTCCACTTTAACCACAGACTCACCTGGCTTCCTTTTAAGCAGGTGCTCTGCCTCGACGGCAGTGATCTGGGAGACGGTGGTGAACACGTGGGCACAATGGGCAGCTGCCCTTTCCAGACAGTACCGGTGGTATATCTGCCTGTCACCTGCCTCCTTATCTACATTGAACTGACAGACATAAACAGACAAGGGCACGTCGTGTCAATCACTACGCGGCGATCGTCCACGACCACCGTCCCAACGCGACGAGAAGCTATCCTCATTACACTTTCAGGCCGCCGACTGAAACTCAATTCCACACAATTCCAGAAATTATATAATAACTGAGTTGCAGTGCTGGGCAAAAGTCACAGAACACCAAAAAAAAATACATACGTTTAAATTATGTTTGTGTGAATCGTGATTTTATGCTCATCAACGTGTATCAGGTTAGCCATTTCAGAACCTCTCAAGTCAGTTCAGCTTTTGCAGATATCATCCAATTTTCCATGCATTTGTTGCACTTCCAGGACACTTTGTTTGGCTAATCAGTACCCAATGAAGGCTAATAAAGTCAAGCGGGCTTGTGGTAAAATTTAAATACATGTAATGGCTGGGGTTGCCCTTAGGAGAGGTTTGGGAACCTAGGAGGTCATGTTCTAACCATTCAACGATGGACTTTTGTGCACTGCAGAACATTATCACTGGCAGTTATTTACGAGGAGGCGAGCGTCATGTGACACAGACACTTGGGCTTACGTTACTGAGGTTGTTGTAGAAGTCAACGTTGGCCGCACAGAGGTAACGCCCCAGCAGGGTGGCATGGGTGGTGAAGATGGTAGCCACAGGCAGCTGCCTTTTCCGGCACAGTACCAGCCCCAGACCTGCCAGCCATTCGTGGAAATGGGCCAGGATGTGGGGCGGCTTAACACACTGTGCTGCAAACTGGTTCAGAAGGAAATGGAAGTGTCATTTTAAGAGCAAATCCTTGGGGTTTGGAGAAAACCCAAGCCCTCAGAGACTGTGAAAAGCACCATCGCATGCAAGAACCTAATTACAGGGTAAAAAACAAAAAACCATCTAAACTTATTTACTTGACGGATAGACAACTTTAAGATTTTTGCGCCTAACTACAGATCATTCTCACCGTCAGTTATTTACATGCATGGAGTTTTAAAATAAATCTTTTACCCAGATATGCATGGTGGGCACAGCGGGTACTGCTTCAGTAAGCGTTCTACTGAGAATAACAAGAATGAGAGCAGAACCAGAAAGATTTAAGAGGAACCTCCGCGAGACATCGACTGACCTCGCCTAGAAACCACGCAGTCAGGAACCCAAAGAGCACCGCGTCGTTGGCCTCGCGGTCGAACCAGGGCACCCCGATTCCACAGTTGTCCCACAGTTCACTTTTCCAGCGGTCCAAGGACCAGGCTGTGAAGCCCACGTCAATGAGCACCACGTAAGGACTCCCCTCGATCAGCCAGCGTCCAAAGTGAACCTGCAGGCGAACACAGACCAGAACCAGGCTGGTGAAAGTTATTTTTGGTCAGGCATTTTTAATTCCATCCGCAATATAGTCATTTCAAAATTTAGCATTTGGTATTTACATAGAATTAAGGTAAGATGAGAAGCATTGATTTTGTTTGTTGCACAAATGGCACTTCAAAGAAACTTACTGAACAAAGAACGATGTAAATTAGGCATGCAAATAAAACAATTCACAGAAGGCGAATGGAGTGCAAGAATCAGAGAATGCAACAGCAGCTGAGAAGGGCAGGGACCACAAAAACGCACTCCAAGGACATCAGTGTCAAAACATAACTCCAGATAATACGGCAGCATGCCCTGCACAAACCTACGCAACGTCAACGCAGTCGTAAAGATTGTTGACATGCTAGGCGGCGGCTGGGAACCCTGAGCCGAAGGCTGTGTTTTGAAGCTGCAGAAAGTCAAGTCAACTTTTACTGTCACATGTGTTGCACAGAGCACAGTGAAAATCTTGTGCCAGAGTTGCAGGGGAGGGGACAGAACATGGCGGGGGGGCAAGAAAAACAAAAACCATGGTACAGATTTATAATAAATACAAGGAACACAGTGCAACACAGACGGCAGGACATACACATAAGGTTACATTACAGTACATAGACATAAGGTAATGCATAAGACAGGACAGTGCAAAATTACAAACAACAGGTATTAATAATAGTGTGTTTAACCAGTGAGGATAAAGGGAACAATGGTGCAAGTAATGCAATGACTGATTACTAAGGAAAGTAATGTGTAATTGAGAGGCAGAGGGCATCGGTCATCGACTGTTCAGTAGCCTGACGGCTTGTGGAAAGAAGCTGTCTTTGAAGCGACTGGTGCGGATGGTGATGCACCGGTGACGCATCCCAGAGGGTAGGAGAGTGAAGAGGCAATGAGCTGGGGGACTGGCGTCACTGATGATCGCCTTGGTCCTTTTCTGGCAGCAGGAGAGGTAGATGGACTTGAGGTTTGGAAGGTCTGTGCCGA
>JAACJT020000214.1:0-13786 GCA_009936485.2 Gymnarchus niloticus | reverse complement strand
TTTTCATAGTGGTAATACCAGCTAAAAGTGATGGCTCGATCTCCATCCACATTTACCTTTTCATAGTGGTAATACCATCCTCAACCGTGTTTCTATTCAGTGTATCGCACCATGCAGAGGCAAACGCTACAGCATTACATATTTGTCTCTTAATATTGTTCCATTGTTTTTTTTATTAGCATATAATTATATAGTATCATTCCAAACACGGCGATTATAATTTCCGACAAGAAAAACTCGGGTGCAGACCTGTTCAGTGTTATTTTTTTTTTCTTAGGCATCAGATAGCATGCACAAGGCACGCACATACTCGAGTACTTTCAGCTTTTGGACTAGGGTGTCTTCACAAGCAATTAATGAATTCCACGCATTTTTATATATTTTTTTATTTTACACAAGGAATTTAAATTCCAACATCAACCAAAACCGACAGCAACGGGAAGATATACAGTAACCTGATGGATAACCATTTGATACAATGAATGCACCAGCAAATTAAATGTGAATTTAAACTGTTTTAAAGATAACGTTTTCACACACACCCATTGCATTTTTTTTTTCTTATAATGTAGGTGTAGGATAACTTTTCCATGTTCCAGCTGAAAGGAATTTAATTGCGTTACCATTAAATGCAGAAATAATCAATTGTAGTGAATGTACTTTTTTATTATTATTTGCGCTGTCATTTACGCAAATTGCATAAATGAGGTGCTAGTTGCAGCGAGCAGATCGATTAACAAACGATATTTGTGGTAGTGACAATGACAGTGATTTGTGTGATAATACAGATCTGTTATAAAGGTATTGTGGCATTTGATGATTACAGAAGATGATAATACAGGTTTGTTATAGAGTTATTTGTGGCATTTGATTTAAATGATCTGGGCCACGTGTGGTGTGTTCAGTTTTCTCCACCTGCTGAAGCAAAGCGCTGATCATAAAACCTCCTGGCCTTCAGCTCTCCTGCAATTCTGCTTGCCCTTTGGACATCCGATCCAGAAGATCGCCGTCGAGTTTCCACATCATGTGACAAAAAGGAAGGGTTCAGACCATGTCCACTCCCCAGTGTTGCTATTCTTAATGGGTTAACTGGCGAAAAGGTGAAGCGGTCAAGTCCCACGTTCGGATGATTTGCCCCTGCACAGCGATGCTTGCACAGTTGTCCAATTTAATGCACATCTGTAGTGACGAAAGTTCAGATCACACAGGGAGAGGTGAAACCAGCACCCGAAGACAGCGGCTCGGTTAACGCTGCATTCATGTACGGTGCCTATAGACTGTACCCTGGCCGTTTACACTGGAATTTAGTTTTATTAACTTGGGCGTTTAATGAGCCCTTTTAAGCGCTTTTGTTAAGGGATGTGCTCTGCTCGCTTCTGCTCATCACGTCAAAGACGGGAAGTAAATTGAAAATAAATCGTATGGCTTGACACAAAAAAAAAACAAAAAACCTGCATTTCTGAGTACGTTAATATTATAATAGTCTTGAAATCCATGCCACCGGGTTAAACGAAGAGATACTTTGCACTCCTTTAAAAACTGAAAATCTCCTCCTTCAAGCAGAACAGATCTACATCGGGGCGGTTTTTTTTTTTTTTTTTTTTTACTATGTATATTACGGTTTTGAAAAAAGAATAATAATCTTTCGATGATTCGATCAGATTATGAGTGCGCCTCGAAGATAACGCGTGAATATACGGTAAATGTGTTGCGATTCTCAGATATGAAAGATGGTTTGATAAATGGCTTTATAATGTGATTTCAGATAAGGATGTCTCTGCTTCATACAGATGCGGACAATTAATTAAACAGTTCAGGCTCTGTAATACACACCTCTAGTTATCCTTACAAGAAGTATGAGTACATTTGTGGAAAGAAACAGGCAGGCATCGGATTTGTGTATCCATAGTCTCCCACCCCCACAATCAATTGGCATTGGCATTGAAAATGAACTGACAGCCGCTTCCCAGCACGCCCCCCATCAACCCCATCACTGTTCCGGTCGTCTTAATTGTCGCTTTCCCACGTGTGTATTTAGCTCTGCGGTCACGACTTTCTAATTGTGATTTCTTTCCTCAGTGCTGGTGTGGCCTTGGCTGAGTACTGCTGTGATTGCAATGCTCTGTGCAAACACTGACCCCGAGTTGACTGTGAAGACTGTGTTTACCATGTTGGCATTTTTCAAGTTCCAAGCTGTTGGAGGGTGGGGAGGAATTAAACTGCTCCTGACTCCCCATCCTCTGTTTGTCTTGAGACAACCTCAGGCTGTGGTGTTTTCCTGATACCTCTGGCTGCATTTGGGATGTTGGGAAGGGTGTATATCACAACTGGGAAAATCATTCTACCTCCCATTAAATCAGGCTCCCTTTCCGCCCCTGTCTGTTTGGTTTCAGTGAAGAGGACTAGGGAATGGGACAGTGTGTGGGACAACAGTAACACCTCTCTCCACCCTCCCTCATTTCCTCAGGGATTTTGCTGTTTGCTAACTTCAGGAGGGGAATGCATGGTTACTCTGGGCTCACACAGTCCAGTTGAGTCAGTGTTTTGCGTTTATCAGCTAGAATTCCGCAGGTGGCTGTCTAGTAGTTATGAGTACATCAAACTGAGGTCTGCTTTTCCCCTGCTGTGTACCCTGTTTGTCCTGGGATAGGCTCCAAGTCCCCCACAGACTACAGACCTGGGCAGGGTAAGCTGTCAGTTAGGATGGATGGATGGATAGAACATCTGGTTCTGAGAGGCCATGTTACAGAGGATTGTATTGGGAACAGTTATGATGTGAGTTAGGCTTGGTGTTTTTCCTTTGATGTAAAATACATTTTAATAATAGTTCCAAACATAATTCATTCTGTCTGAGTTTTATGGAACTTCAAATGCTCTGGCTTTTGAAGTGACCATCACTTTCAAGCGTGTGGCATTTTGATGGTGGAATCGCAGCAAAGGGCAGTCGCATTAAATTGAAATAATTTCTCCCCTCTACCCTTCAAAAAAAGAAAAGCCTCAATAGCACAGCAAAGAGCTGCCCAGTACAACAAAAATATTTTGGGTATACAGAACATGCAGCGGCCTAATCGGGGAATACAAATAAATTGGAGGATGGCAGCATTTTGAGAGCCACCTAATCACTCTGATCACCCTATTAAGTCCTGGCCCAGAGCATATGGTAATTTTTGGTTACTCAGAAGTCACCTGTTGCCTTTCTGGTATCGTCATGTGGCGATGGTCCGCCATGGGCTATGGTTATGCTGATGAGTGTCGTCTCATCTCAGAGGCATGAAAACCACAGGCTGGATGTTCGAGTTGGCATGTCGTGGCACATGCTGTTGGTTTCTGCCTGTGGCCCTTTGAGCTCTCTGGGGAAATGGCCATATTACAGAACATGGTGGGTACCGTAGAAGGCCCTTCTGGTTCATCACTTTCACCCAAGACTAGTCAGAAGCCTGTTTATGTGTGTGACGTTATCTGTAGAAATATTTCCTTCCTTGTGATAATAGGCCAGTCGCTGTGAGTTTCAGAGCCAGGAGATATCTGCTTGCTCTTGTTATGGGTTGTTTGACATTGGTGTATTTGCTCTGCAGTCAGTGTTGTGGGGGGGTGGGTTTGTGCCCGCACACTTTTGATGTTTACATTTTACTAAGTAGTAATGAATACTGTTAGTAGTGGCCTGTCATTTATTACTTATTTATTTTGTCACTCTGCTATTGTAATGCCATGTAAGAGGACTGTTTTCAGATGTATGGCTTCAGAAGGTTTGAAGGTTTTTTGCATGGTTTCGAATGAGGGGGATTATCCCCAGCTTTGCTCTCAGTAGGTCAGAACTGTTGAGGGATGTGTAGTGAAGCTGGTACCAGCTTCCTGCCTGTGTTTGGACACCGTTCACCTCTGCTTTTTCCTGGCACTAAAAGATTCAAAGTCGACCCCCCCCCCCAGAGGCTTGAGTGATAATAAATGGTCTTTTGTGCCCCCCAGCCATCTTGACAACATCGTGCAATCATTTGGCCCTGGCCTTCCCAGTTCCTCCTTTCCCCCGGTGATTACTAAGAAGAACTTAAATAATTCACAAGCCTGCATCTCTGCCTGTAAATAAGACTTATAGGAAGCAGGGCTGAAACCTGCCAGTTCTGGAAAGGGTGGCCATAGGGAGGCTGATAAATCAGGAGGTTTTCCAAAAAGGTCACTGGTGCCTTCATGGGGCCCGGGTGCCGCTCCTGGCACCGTCCCTCTGGCCGGCAGGGATGGACACAGCTGGGTGGGACTACAGCTCCAGGATGTTGAGCTTCCACTGGGGGGTACGGTCTGGTAAGGCACGTTCCTCGCATGACTGTGGGGGCAGTACAAATCTGTACCTCCATTGGACAGGGAGGAGAAGGGAAGTAGAAAATTTATTTGGTGACCTTTTTATTAACAGCCCATCAAAAGAGTCTGAGCTCCTGCCAACATTTGGGTGACACATCTAGTTTTATTTTGTTCTCCTCCAAACCCTCTTTCTGTCACTATTGGTACGACTTTAATGTTCCTGATCTTGGCTGGTGACAGGTCTCTCTGGAGAGTCAAGGTATATGTACAAGTGCTCTGAGGTCACAAGGGTTGGGAAGATCTGGAAAATGCTGTTTGACATATGTTGATGTGGGTTTTTTTTTTTTTTTTTGGCTAAACTTGTCTTTACTGATGGTGACAGGACATTCAAGAAAAACCTGTTCATGAAGTTGGTGGGGGTGGGGGGGGGGACTTCCTTCTCCTCAGGCTCTTTGCAGACTGGCCTCAGTAACTAATTCTATACCTTTACCCTTCCTGACAGCTGAATGTTGCTGTGAGGTTTCAGAACACTCTTTCCACAGTTTTCCTTGGCTGCCCTTTATGAGTATGGGCGACTGGTGTGTCGGACCCTCTTGTGTAGGCCCAGGAACAAGGATTGGACCAACATTTTGACCAGAGAAGGAGGAGGGGGCACCACAGCACTAAGAGTATCACAGAGCAAAAGGAGAGGCAGTGTCAAGGGCTAGAGAGGGGCAGCTGTTTGAGTATACGTGTGTCACTGACATGCCAAAGTGGTCCTTCACAGTACGCCTAGATGCTACAATGGTATGAGGGAGAGGTCAACGACTTCCATGGGAATTTGATATTGCATTTATTGCGTCGAGCGGTTACTTGAGGATGTGGCCTGTGCATTTCAGGTTTATGTGTGAACCATGGTAAATGGCAATACTTTCGTTGTTGGCCAGGAGACTTAGTTCTGTTGACTCCCTTGGCTCCCCTTAACTCTCCCGTGCTCCGCACATGACCCAGAATCTTTAGGTTTTTACAGGATAGAAATACAATTCCACTCCCCTCCCCCCAACCCACTTTTTGATGGCACCAGATGATTTAAGGGCGGGGGGGCTGTGAGTGCCCCCAGAGGTGGACGCTCGGTCTCTAAATGGCTTTGTGAGAGGAGCATGGGCTGTGTGATGATGCGTGGTGTTTACAGTATCTATGCAGGCGTCTCACTGGCCGTCCTGCATTTTCTCTCTCACTGCCTCTCTGCCAAACCCTTGTTTCATCTGGTTCCCACACAGCCTAGTGTGGAATGCAGCCTGTCTGGTGGGGGGTGACAGAGCCATGTTCACCCTCTTGTGAACCTCGGGGCTTCCGCTCTCGCTCGCCGGAGTGGAACGTCCCGCCCCTGGGCCGAACTCTGTCCAAGGGGTCGTCTACAGGAACTTTGTACAGGGCTGGGAAATGTGATGTTCTGGTTTATTTAGCTTTGCCCCGGAACACAAGTTGTGTGAGAAAATATGCTTTATTGATTTAAATGATTCTGTGTCAGTCACAATCATAATAATTTCCACTGTTCAGTTTGGTGTAAATTTTTTTTTTTTTTTTTACTTAGGATCTTAAAAATATAGCCACATTTATCGTGTTTTAGACAAAACTCAAATTCCTTACTCAGGAATTTGTCAGAAAGCATTCTAAATAAAAAGACTTCTAAACAATCATTTTTTGTTTTTCCTTATTGGGTGTGAGGTATGCAGGGGAACTTCCATTCATTTAGTAATTGGTGTATCCTATTTAATTCAATTACTTGGACATAAACAATCTGAGGATCGTAGATGAATGAAAGTGGTATTTCCTGCTTGTGGGTGTGGTGAACTTTAAGGCCATTCTTTGATACAAAGGTGTCTGTCAGTTTGTATCATGTCTACAAACACACGTATGTATTGTCCTTGCTGGCAGACTCACACAGCCGTGGATATGCTGTCCCCAGCATGCTCTTCTGATAGGTAGCCTGTACTTAATTGGGCCACAAAAATGATTGTGTGTGACATTAGGGAGACCCTGGTAATTTACATGCTAAGCCTATGAAGGCCAATGCTACTGGACTGTGCCTCCATTAGCGCATTGGTACATACAGAGGACTGCTTTAGCCCTACGGATTTCCAAGGGCTGTTTACAGGCTGCGGGTGGCATGTGACTCATTGTGTAGCATTGTTGCCTTACACCTCCAGGGTCAGAGGTTTGGATTCCACCTCAGCTTGGGGTTTTGTACTTTCTCGTGTTTATTGCCCGTTTTGGTGACTTAATTTCCCTGGAGACTTTGTGCTTTTGCGACTCCCCCTGATTTTTCTGCCTGGAGGTCTGCTCTGGGTGAAGACGGCTTGGGTGGGGCAATGACAAGGGTGAATGGTGTCATGATTTGTTTTTCATTTTGTCTCTCATATTAGCTCACAATCTATTTTGGTACTCAGTTCGGGATGAGAAAGTCTGCAGGAATGCGGAATAACCAGTGCTCGTGATTGACTTGCCCTGAACCACAGTTGTACCAGGACCGTGGTTAGCATTAAAAACGTATCAGAATGCTAATAAGTTGTTCAGATTTTGGTTGATGTGAGGGCTGCCTGGCTGAAAGGGCAGCTAACGTTAATTCAGACCCAAGTGCTGGTAGAGGTAGCTAATTACTGGAATTTGCTGCTTACAGTGGTGGGAATGAGTCATGTATGGTATTTTCCTGTAAACTTTGTTAAAGGGGAAAACAATACCAATCTGCTCATTGCCAGTACCTTTCTCTCCTCAGGCATGTGCTAGAACCTGAAGAACGTGCACAGATTTCCTTAAAACAAAATGAAAACTAATAAAACCACACATTGGAGGTGGCAGTAATCATCCAGTCCTTGTCACCTTGGCTGCATAGAAGGCTTCGTTTGTGTCGCTAGTCAAAAATTGAACTATGTACCTTTCTCCTAGTTCTTCAGATAATTCTCCTCATGCAAAATGTGGCCTTGCTGGCAGTTTAATCGATTGCCAATGCATTACGCTTGCCTGTTGTTAAGCAAATCGTTTTTAGGGTAATTTGGTAACTCCGTAGCTTTGTGACTTACTGTGTGCTACAGTTTTCTCTAGTCATTTTCCTGCCGACACCCCTTCTATCTGTGATGGGGCGAATCACTATCTAGTATGTGTGCATTTATGTAACACGTGTAAACCGTGTGTACTCTGTAATCAGTATATTTACGTGGGTGTTTTCGAGTATGTTTACGCAGTCAGAACACATAGGGAGATGAATTCTCTCCTGTTGCTCCTGCAGGGCCTTTTTACCATTCAGTCAAGCAGCCATCATAATACAGGAAGAGCATTAGACGCTGTAACAATGATTGGCCTCTGCCCTGTGGTGCTTATTCTCACAACATTAAAGGCCATCGTGTCAGAGTCATACATTGGGAAGTGGCAACTGAACCTTTCCCTAAATAGGAATGACCTGAGTGTGCTCACATTGCTCCCTTGTAAGAAACGTAGATGGGAAAGTCTCTGAGGGCTAAGGAAGTTCCCTTAATCTTTCTGTAGCCCCCTGCTTTAAGTGCTTAGGCTGTTGGTCCAATTTGTTTACACCCCTGCAGTGCAGCCCGACATTTGTTGTTAGCCCAGGCTGTTAATGGTTGTGCCACTTGTGGAAGAGGATGGGCAGACTGGCTTTTCACCTCCTCACCCACCCCGAGACCCCGGTAGGCCTCTAGATCCTCACCTCTCATCGAGTTCAAGTGAGACTGCCTCAGTGGCGGCCGAGCTCCTTCCTCTCACGTAAGGCCGTGTGACAGGTGAACCTTGCTCTCAGTCTTGTGGAGTTCATGCCGTGACTCAGTATCACAGCTTCACCTCCACCTGGACAACCCAGGAGTATCTCAGCTCTTCTGGCCCAGTCATTGAGGTACTAGGGCTGCATGGTGGTCCACATCTCCAGTCATCAGCAGAGTTGGGAAATTCTGGTCCAGAAAGTATAAATCCAGGCCTGGATTTTGTTTCAACCAACCAGTTGCGTACTCTGTGACTGTGACTTTTGGTGACTCTTTATACGCAACAGGTTGGTTGAAACAAAGTCTGGGCCTGGATTTGTACTTTCTGGACCTGAATTTCCCAACTCTGGTCATCAGCCTGGCTCTGTCTGACCGTGTTGGGTTTATGCTTCAAGGAAAGGGTGTGTGCGTGCATATTAACTTATATGTTTGTTTGTTTGTTTTCTAGCAATATGAGTTTATCTACATTTTACTGTATCCGTCTAGACCTTTTAATGGTCTCATAATGTGTTAGTAATTTTTAAACATCTGATTATATGTTTACTTGGTCCAGATGGTATCCCATTAAAAGCCTTTTTATTAAAATGAGTTCTAATTTTAGGGTAAAAATATAATTTTTTTCATGCAAATTTGACTACCTTTCTACATTTAATTGAGAATTTTATTTATGATAAAGATGCAAATGTAGCCTTTAAGAAAATTAAAATGCTTAACAAAAGCCTATGCGGGCCATCCATTAGTCTGGTGTAATTGTCAGCAAAAACACTGTGAAGAGAAATTGAAATATCTGATTGTAAAGGTCAGGTGAATGGCGTGATATGACGTATTACAGAAGTCACTGTTCAACCCATGATTCCGATCCGTCTACTGGAGAACCTTAGTACCTATAATTGTTGTAAAACCACTTCTTCGTGACCAAAAGCTGACCGGTGCCGCTTTTCTTGAGTCAAACCCTGATTTTATTTATTTATTTATTTATTTTTTTAAGCAACATGCAAAGCTATGAGTGAAAGCATGGAAGGGGGACTTTGCTGGTCACTTTAAATATATTTTCAGTGGTTGGTCATTTCCGTGGTGTTGTTTACCTGGGCACAGCCAATGAGATCCAGAGTAGAGTGTGAGGGCCCCGCAACCGCTGAACTTGTTAGTGGGCAGGTGATGTCATGGGGTGTGGAAATTTAGATTTTAATCACATCTCTGTGGCCAGTCCGCCTTCAGTCATTCAGCAGTCTGCCCCCCCCCCCCCTTTTTTTTTTTTTTTTAAGAATAAACTGTATTTGGCATGTATCAGATTTCACATGCCATAGGTTTTTCTTGTCCAGGCTTTTTCTTTCTCTACCTTCTGGTGTCAGCCCCGCTACCTTCCCCACCCTGTTTCTTCATCGGTCATTTGGGTGTCACTGCAGCCCAGGGATCAATGATGGTTTAGCACCTGAGAGCCACCCCCCTTCTTGCAGTACGGGTGTACCTTCTGGTGTTCATTTGGAAGTCTGTCTGGCACACTTTGTTTTGTTGTCAAATTTTGTGTGTGTGTGTGTGTGTGTGTGTGTACCCTGTTTATGTTACATTGTGGGGACAAAATGTCCACAGGAGGTTATAAAAACCTAACATTTTTACCTTGTGACATTTGTCGTGTCCCCACAAGGGAAAACTCGATTTAAAAACAAAATCTGTGAATGTAACCAAAAAATCAAAAGAGCCAAAAGTCATATTTTATCGGGTTACTTATGGTTAATGTTAGGGATGGGTAAGGGTTAAGGTTGCCTTAATTAGCATTAGGGTTAAGCTAGTAGACATGAATGGACGGTCCCAACAAGGTTAGAAATACAAATGTGTGTATGTATGTATGTGTGTGTGTGTGTGTGTGCGTGCGTCAGTTAGCGGAACTTGCCCTGCTGGATGATTTGATCCAGATGGAATGTGTGCTGACAGTCTGGAAGGCAGGAAGCTGCCTGAACCCACAAGCTACTGTCAAGGGACTTCAACCCTCTCTTTTCCCCACCTATTTTATCATTATTATTATTATTATTATTATTCACTCTTTTAAGAGCCAAAAAACCGCCCTGTAGAAAACCACCTAATGGTTTCAGTGAGGCCCCAAAGAAGCGTTTTGCTATTGTTGGAGTGTGCCGTGGATAATTTAAGCAGGTTTGAAATGGCTGTTGTAACTGGCACACTTGCCCTGCCTCTTCTAGAGGTGTGTGTGTCTTTCCTTTTTCTTTCTTTTAGACTACAGCTGTTCTCTTCCCATTGCTTGCCAACAGTTGTGGACGGAAAATCCAGTTGGCAGATTCTTGTGTAGGGTTAAAGTTCATAGATTAAGGTCGTGGGCCCTTTTCTTACTCCGTCACAGGATACTTTGCCTAATGGAATTTAAATATTTAGTTACGTGATTGGATGAGGCGAGAGGCCGTGTTTGTTCATTTGCATAAAATCACGGCTGGATCTGTCAACATGGGTAGTTGGAGCTTTTCTTGAACAGACCCCGTCGATTTCTGCGTGTCGGGCTTTCCCACTGGGCTGTACACGGAGGGCTCGGCAAAGCCCTCGACGCGGAGCTCGGCTATTCACTGCGGCAGAGTGGAGGCGCTTTGCTGGGCCAGGGAGAGGTTAATTGCTTGGGTAATTGCCTCCGGTACAGCATAGCAGGGGATGAGAGGCGCACACAGTCAGGCGTGCGCTGAACAGAAACTCATTTTCCCTTAGCGGTGGGCGTGTGCTGCGTGGGACTTACTTTTTCCCTTAGGCGGTGGGGTCCTTTGCTTTTTGCTGTCACAACTACCCCCCCCCAAAAAAAAAAAAAGAAATTAAAAAAACCTACAATCTGTTAGTTAAATAAACACAGTTCATGTAGTGCAGTATCGATTACTAGCTGATTATCGATCTGGCTCCTCTCTCAAGTACCCGTTTGACTCGAGGTGGTCATTCCATCAGGTTTGTCACAGGGCTGAGTTTGCCACTCGAACCTGCGATATGGGCGTGCTTGTGTAGTGCATGTCGATTTTTAAGGTGCACCTAGGACTCTGCACCTAGAAATATTTGGCATCTGGACATGAGGCAAGCACATATATTAACTCTGAAGCAGAAACTAGACTGAGTAGAGGTATTTACCCGAAAAGTAAGCAGCAGTAAATGTGTTTACCCAAAGGGTAAATGACTGCTGATTGGTGGGAGTGAGTGTGGAGGTGGAGCTTGGGATTTGGGGAAGTGGGGTGATGCTGGTTCATGGGAGCATATGAGAGAAGGTGGAGCTGGTAGACTGGAGAATTACCCGTCTGGCTGAAGCTACCATAGTCTCTAATTTTAACCAACTTCTCTGGAGAACAAGTAGGCTTTTCAGTCTGGAATAGATTGTTATGGCTGAAATAAAAGGCCTAGGTGATTGTTTTTAAGCTATTTATTATTATTCCTCATTCAAAGCAGGATTAACAAACAGGCTTTGCCATTATGGGGCAGAATCCAGTGCAAGTGAGTCCGTGTGGATTTGGTGCAGAATGACGGCACCTGTCTTGTATTTATTTTTTCCCCACATACCCACTGACCCCTTTATTTTTTTTTGGGGGGGTGCTTCATGGGAACAGAAGACCTGCGTAGTTGGAGGCATGACGTAAATTCTGTTGGGGTGTCGTATTGGCTCTCCACGGAAAGCAGAGCAGCTACCCTCCCTTGCCAGCCACAAAGTCATTCTGCACGGTGGAGTTGGTTAAGAAAAGAGGGACCTGGGTCGAGATGGAAGATTAGGAACAAAACACCCAGGGCTTAATCTGGACAGGTGAACAGGGGTCCGTGTGTGTGGGTGAGCAAGATCTGGTAATGGTGCAAGGGCTAAATGTTGTTTGTGACTCAGGCAGTAGCTCAGAGCACACACACACACCACATGTAGATAATGAAGTGCCTTTTTCTCCTTTTCCCCATAGACTATTGTAATAGGACCCAAAAGTGTTCTGATGTTCTGGGACTCTTAAGATTGACAGACTGAACATGCTATGGTAAACAGGCACATGTGCAGCACTCAGAGCTTTAACCAGAGCTCTAGAGGGATACCGGGTGGGCACCCCACAGGGAGGGCCCCCACTTCCCTTTTGTAGTGGAGTTTGGGGGGGTTGTGTGTATGGTAGCGCCCACTGGTGGCCTGTTACTATGCAGAGGACGTGGCGTTGGGGGAGGGAGTGGGTTGTTCTGCTTCCCCGCCGCTCCAGTCTGTCAGTGCCCACCCTTGTGGGGTTCCTCCCAAATCTGCACGTGCCTGGCTGGTACACATACCCGGCACGTCTGCCGCCGCCGCGCCCCCCCTCCCCCCCCAGTGCTCCATTTGGCCCTTCTATAGACCTCACTTTCTGTTGGGGGATGGGCACAATGGCTTTTTTGGGTCGAGGAGGAGGTTTTGTCTCAGCTCACCGAGCTGCGTCGCTGGTTTCTGTGACTGGCGTGGAGACTGTCAGCGAGCGGCCCCGTCTGCACGCCCACTCGTCGTGGAATTTTTTTGCGCCCGTGACAGCGGAGCTGGCGGTGTGCGCTGTGCTGATTTACATTGTCAGGAGAAGTGACTCTCAAAGCGCTTGAATAACAGATTGCACCGTTTTCTCTTTCGGAGTGGTCTTTGTGGCTGGCTGATTTTTATCTTTTCTTTTTTACCTCCATCCCCCTTTTTTCCTTCCCACACTGCAGTGCCATGTTTGTTTAGAAAGGGGTGCTCATGTGCAGGCTGAGATTATGGGGTGGCCTGTCTACAGAGCAACTCCACTTGTTTTTCTATTTTCATTCTTTTTTTTCCCACCCCATTTTTGTATGCCGATAAAGGCAGCAAAATTCATTTCCCTGTGAAATTATTCACAGGAATGTTGCCATAGCCTATATTTAGCCTAGCCAGCTGTTAGGCAGGTTGTTTGTCTTCTCTTGCCTCTCTCCTTCGTCATCACCTTGTGGCCTATATAGGCACCAGTGCCTGTGCAGCGGCCCTACGCCAGCCATCAAAAGGCCAGGGCCAGAAAATACCTCGCAAAGCTCCAGCTGCATTTCTGCGTGTGGCGTTCAGTGGCTCTGTCACTTCCTTGATTTCTGCACGGGTGGCAGTGGCTGGTAAATGTCTCGGCTGCATCAGTGTTGTTCCACTCGGGCGCCGGGGGTGAGTGAGTGAGCGAGCAGGGGGTGGACAGTGTGACCTGGGTCCATTCTGTTATCGGCAAAAGCCAAAGTGATGAGATGAGGCCAGTTTCATACGGAGGCCCGTGTGGCAGTGTGGTGTTACCCAGCTCAGGCTAAGTGAACAAGGCCTAGCTGTGATGTAAGACAGGATGGCTCTTTTTTGGTCTCTCATGGGGAAATTTGATGTGGTTCAGTCCCAGCACAGCAGTCCACCACTCCAAAACAATTCAAAATAAAAATAAGTAACAGAGTGTGTAAGTGGAGTCAAAACTTGCCGTTAACAGAGCATTGTGTATTTACAGTACGCAGTGATGGGTCATGGAGTGGAGACAGAGACATAGAGAGGTTCTAAACAAGCAGCGTGCATACAAAAGTCGTGTGTGTGTGTGTGTGTGTGGGGGGGGGGTTATATTAATTTATATTCTACAGGGGATGAATCAAAGCTGGGACATGGGTGCACAGGGTGTTAGCTGAGAAGACTGGCTTGACAGAGCAGCACCTATAGACTGGTACACTGTGCAGCCCCCCCCCCCCCCCCCCCCCCCCCCCCCCCCCGCCCCCCCCCCCCCCCCCCCCCCCCCCCCCCCCCCCCCCCCCCC
>JAACJT020000213.1:0-21142 GCA_009936485.2 Gymnarchus niloticus | reverse complement strand
ACTACTTTCCTGTCCCTTGTCACTTCCCAGCGCCTTGTGCTCGCATGCGTTGTCGAAGTTCACCATGCTCATGCCTCAGCAGATCACGTCAGTGATGCTGTCATTCCGCAGTCCGTCTGAGCCGGATGAAAGCATCTAAAAAAATTGGGGTCAAAACTCAAGCATTATTAGATTTTAGCAGCCAACAACTTCCCAGAGCCAACACAGACTGGTTGAGGAATCAATTTAGAAAAACAAACATAACATTTTTCAATTTCTCAGCTTTACAGACTTTGATTGAGATTTCAAAATGTACTACTGACAATGTTAGCAACACTTTGGCACAAATGTAACTAAATCAAAGAGAGATTTCTTGATAGATGGACATAGTATTATAATCCAAAAAGCAGTGGTTTGAAGACCTCATGTCAGAGTTCATAAAGCTCTGAGGCATGGCTCAGGAGACAAACTCTGCGTCGGAAAGCAGTAAAGAAACAATGGGCAGATTCATCATTTGTTAATTTTCTCACACATGCAAATATGCATGTGGAAAAACCATGTAGGCTTTACTCTGCCGAAAACCTTCTTCTGTTAGCGGGATTCATCTATCAAATCAGTGCTATGATTGTGCCTCCTGTAGTATATGATACGAAAATCATGTAGTAAATGGGAATCATATAAAAAGGCCAGGCTCAGAACGCAGCCATTTCAGAAGATTTTTATTCACAGAGAATAATTTGTATGTTATGACAGATTACAGTCATTTTTTGGTTACGGTATCTGTAAATTTATTTAAGTGTACAATATCATTGCATTCATATCTGTTCTGCTGAGAATAGATTGCCTGCTGGTGTAGTATTTTTGTACTACTTAAAGAACCGACTAGCCATCCTGTCTGTATTCAGTAATGAGGGCCATATCAATAAAGAACAAAACTAATTCATGTCAGCTGAGAGCTGCATGACATTCTAAGGGATTCTTCGTTTTAATGTTTAATATTTTTACTTTAATTATACGCTAGCTATCCTGCTCACCAATTTAAAGCCATTTTAGCCAATGACAGGGTGTTTCTAATTACCACTAGTGATGGGACAAATGAGGCTTTGAAATCCGTGGTGGGTGGGAGTATCCTGAATGACCAATCAATGTTGGTGTTAGTTCTGGATACTTCCACCCACCCAGGGCTTTGGAGCCTCATTTGTCCCATCACTAGTGATAATTATAAACACCCTGTCACTGGCTAAATTGACTTTAAATTGGCTACCATGTGCTTATTTCTTTCTCCCAGAGACATTTTCTCTCATTCAAATAACATTACCAGCTTTGCTCCAGTCTTCAGTTTGATTTGTCTTTAGCTCAACAGATAAATTCACTGGGGCTTTATCTAAAGAATTCTTTAGAGCTGACATCCACTTGTGACTCAATGCTACCCTTGTATGTGTGGTTATGATATTTAAAATTTAGTTAAATGTGTGTAAGAGTGCCTGACTTTTTTACAAGCTAAATAATGGCTCTGAGGTGATGGGGCCTTGAGAAAAGGAGAGCATGGTCCTGTCAGGCTTCAAGTGAAGGTAAGAGTGATGGTTTGTGTTAAGGAAGACTGGAAGGTTAGCTGTTAGAGTGCGTGAGGGCTTGGTGCTTGGAGGGCAGAGACATATCCTCAGCTTTCATAAGAGCAGAGGGTCACCAGCATGTTCTTAGCCCTTGGGGGATACTTCTGTTGTACGCTTGAGAAAGGTACTCAGCCTTAACTGCTTCAGTAAATTCCAAGCTTTATAACAGGGTCAAATGTAAAATGCAGGGTGTGTGTAACATTGTGTGTAAGCATTGCTTTCAAGCCTCTAGCAAGCTCCAATAGCACGATTCAAAGATTAGGAAACAAAGTCTAGTGAAAAAGAACAATATGGCCAGTTAAAATGTGGTAATCTGGCTGGTAATAGCAGTGGCTGTATATGAAATGACTGTTTGGCTTTAATAACGGTCTCTGCCAAATATGCCAGTCAAGGCGTGGATGGGTCAGCGCTGCCCAGAAGGGGTCCCATTGCCATGAAGAAGACCTGAAAAGGTTCATGCTGTTCAGCTGTGGTAAAATCATTCCCTGGGGTGGAGAGCAGCAGCAGCTGCAGACCTCAGGGAGTGAAATAAGTGATTGCCCTCAACATGGGGCTTTGGACCTTCAGCCAGGGCTATGGTGACCCAGGTAAGTACTACACAACGCATTGGCCTTTCCCTCAAAGGACCACCTGGGCAGCTGAGAGCTGCCGCATGACCCCGTGATGGGGGGGCTTATGCCAGCTTATGCAGGGATTGTGAACACATGATAGAGTGTCTCCTTCCTCACCATACGAGAGTGTAGAAAAAAACTTTTACACAGGAAGGCTTACATCACAATAATTATACCCAATACCTCCCCAATAAACAACAGTGACGTCTCAAATAAACATTGACACTCATTTCAGAGAAGGATCACAGCACAGAAATATAGACAGTTTGTAAATTGTTTTAAGAAAATTACATGTGTACCTTTCACAAAGCCTTAAAATATGCTAAACTGAGTAAAAATACTTGGAAGCGTTTGCAATTCTGATTTTTTTTTTTTTTTAAAAACAGCAAAGAATAACCGAGATTTCAAATAATCAACATGCAAGATTTAAATAGCGAAGACTTGGATTTTTGTGTGGTTTATTGCAAAAGAAATGTGTCACAAAATGTGAGACGCAAAAATAACTGTATATTGCCGAATCCTCAGCTAGCTTTCTGCACAATAAGGCATGTGGTGAGTAACGGCCTGAAACATTAACGTATGTTTGGCATGAACACGCTCTAATGTTTATTGGACGACTGTCAGAGTCCTCTGGTTTACTCCAACCTGTCACTCCATGCTCTACACCTTTCTAGAGCCTGTCTCCTTGCCCAACTCCATTGATAGGCTGACCTCACTGAGGAAGGGCCCAGAACTCAAACTGGGTTCAATCAACTGCAAACCAGTCAAAAAACTGAAGTCTGACATATAATGGTTGCCAGGTTAGAATAAATATTTTTAAGATTGCCGTCTGAAGAAATAAATTCTATTATTTGACTACTTAATGATATGACTATACATTGCATTTTTGTCAAGATATTTATAGATGTCTCCCCAACTGTATGAGATGCTGTGCAAGATACTCAACATTATAAAGCAATAATGCTTGTAAGAAGACATTGGCAGAAGTCCTTTTCAAAGCTGTATGACATTCCATCCAGTAAAAGTGAAAAAAATCTGAGTGAATAAACAGGTTTTCTAGATTTTAAGTGGATTGTTGTTGCACTAAATACAATTAAGAGGAGGAAGTAAAAAAACAAGGTGGCTGTTGGAACATCTGCCTGCTGGAAGTTCCAGTTCCCAGATGTAATAAAGAATGTGCTCTTGAATTAGAAAACAACAGATAGCTGGTGCTGTGACCCTGGCACAAATGTGACATGAAGTGTAATTAGGGGATGGTCCCTAGGTATACAAAGATATAGCAGCTAGGTAGAATTCAGGAACCTTAGAGGCATAAGATTTTAAAGTCACCCTGATTGAACAGTTCAAAGGAAATAATGAAGTTCTGTTTGATCTTACCAAACAGTCAATTGTGATATGAAAATCCAGCATGAAAGAAGGACTTTCCATGCCCTGGGCTCAGGTGTAGCAGCAGATAACTAAATCTGGAAACAAAACAACAATCGACGCTGTAAGACATGTGAAGGGTACTGTTGCATATGGAGAACAGGGAGATGCTGCACAATCCATTCTGTTGGTTGGCATCTGATCTGTTGATCTGAAAACATCAATAGATGCTCATGAGCGCACGACAGGATTTGGGAAAGTCGCTCCCTGATCTGAGCAATCTTGCTGTTTGTTTTACTGTAATGTAAATTGCTGTTGGAAACATTCATGCCCACTGATTACAGTGAAAAGTAGAAATTCACAAGTTGTGGACATATTTCAACACTGGGTGGAATACCTCCATGCTGTCAGGCCACACGCAGTGTCCAATTGCCTTATTACTACCATGTGAAGAAGATGCTGCTTACTGGAACGTGTGCGTGTGTCTGCACACCTCCTGTGAGGTCCGTCTGCACAGGTGCATGACAGTGGACCATTCTTCATTATTTATGAGCCAAAAAAACGTGAATGAGAAAATATACTCACCATACATATACGTGAAGAAAATAAGCCTCACACACTCATGCAGTTGGGAACTATTATCACAAATCACACCTTGGAGTTGCCTCTTTCATGAAGCCTGTGCTTGACGCCAATGTTTAATGTTTTACGATACAGTGAGTTGGGTCCTATGTTTCATACTTCCTGCCGACCTCACAGATCTAAATCCCAAAGGCTTATTCTAAGAATCTTGCTATCTCCAGCCCTCACTTGGAGATGCAACTGAGTTTTGAAATGGAGCTTTTCAAAGTAAAATATTTGCGCACATTTATGTGGCCAGTGAACTTCATTCAGGATGGCTCACCTATAGTGCTGAGATTTGTATTAGAAACATCAAATACACATTTAAATGTTAACTAGAGAAACTGACAAATAGCGAAGTTAAAAAAAAATGGAGAACTGGAATTTTATTATTTACCGGAGAAAACAAACTTGTTCTTAAATCTCCAATTGTATATTTTGGTGGAACTCACATCAACAACGACAGCTGGAGAGAGGTGAATGAAAGCCCATGGTGGTGTGTGAAATTCAGACAGAGCTGCTCTTTATGCGGCCTGCCACAGGGGATGTCTTGGGAAGCAGAAGGAGCCTTCCGGAAGACTGGCAGAGTGTACCTGGGTTGACTCGGCCACAGTGGGAACGCTCCGCTGCGGCACAGCCTCTGGTCACCTAATGGAGGGCTGCCCTGTCTTGCGGAGGCCGATCCGCACCTTGGATATCAAGCCCACGGTTTGCTCAGCGGGAGAGATACAAAATAAACAACTGAAAACCTTGATGTGCTTTTGAACTGGGCAAGCCGTCCAAGCAGAATAAGAAGTACTTCATGATGTAACGACAACAGACAAGGCCTTTTCCAAACCCACAAGGCAATTCCTTCATCTGCTCTTTGTTGTTTGGCCTTCCCACTCCATGGCAATGCCACATGACTCCTTTCCTCTCAATATGCTTAACTTTGTTTCAGTTCGTAAACAATGTTTGTTCAAACTGCAGCAATGGCGCTTCCGGGGTCAAGCTCAACTTTCGTCTAATGAGACGATTGCAAGGCTGTTGCCTGAGGCCGTTTCTGAAATATCAGAAGCAACTTGCCCTCCAGTTCAGGGGGTCTTTGCTCTCTGCCTTCAAACAAACTAGTGATAGTTTGCTCTCCATCATTTTAAGGATGCCTGCAGGTGACCAAGCACAGTGGTATCTGGTGACACAAAGCAAACTTCCCTTTGTAAAATCTTTTTCTCAAGGCACCAAAATTACAGACAAGAATCCATGCTGGTCCATGAGATCTTTTAGCTGGTGTTTAGATGTTCTTAGAACTTATCAAAGGCTGGTACGAAGTAGGAGAACCCATGAAACTGAGGTGGCCATTCTGTGTACCACATTGCTGTGCAGGTTCTGCTCGGGGTGGCCTATGTGAGATGCCAAGGCAATGCACAGCCACCCAGTTTCTCCAGCCTCTATCACCCACCAGAGTGCCCATTCATCCTCCTTTAGGAGCAGCCAATGGCCATAGGCTGGTGTGCAGCCCATTTGACGGTGACTCACAAGAGGTTGTAACAATAGGTTTAGCCTTGGAGTGCAGTTCTTGCTTTGCTTTGTGGTACAAGATAGCAAACCTTCCTGTCACAAGGAGGATATGAGTAGAGTGCTGGCTGTAGGCATACCCACAGTGCGAAGCTGGAAATATTAACTCTCCAGGTACTGACCCCTTGGGATTAGATGGGCTTGTAGGCTTAGACCCTCCTGGGGGCAAGTTCAGCAGGTATTTAAACTGGCTATTCAGGCCTCCCCAGATCTCTTCTCTTCGCCCCAGATCTCCAAAGCACATTGCATCTTGGGTAGAAAGGCAGGTGGCAGCCGTTGGCAAGCTATCGAAGCAAAGCTGTGGTCGTATTGTTTGGTTAAATGGATGTAATGGTGTTGAAGTTGGGCTTGGTGATTCCCACTCTCTGCACTATCCGTGCAGGTTTCTCTGAGAATTATGGCAGGGGTTACCTTATGAGACTTCTTTAGGCCAAAACATGAGCTTCAGACAAATTTGAAAGCAGTCTTTGATATGAAATAGGTAATTTACAGTTGCCTTAAATTCCAACATTCCAGCAGTAGAGCCTCTCTGACATTAAATGTCACCCGTAACTGACTACGGCTCAGCAGCGTGACCCCTCCAGTCCAACTTAATTAAGAAGATGGAATTGGAATGTCCTTTATTGGCAGTGCAGGGCTTAGCCCATGACAGGAACACAAGCCCCAAAGATAGACGCCTTCTTGGTCACGATTCATTAGCTACCATACCAGACCCTACAATAAGTGGATACAAACTAGCTTTCATATGCTTTGTATTATTTTATTTTTTCATATGCACTATATTTTTCACTTCCTTACTTTGAGAATCCAAGACGCAGAATCCATGGCTAATATTTAGCTGTAACACTCACAGCTGAGTACTGAATACCTCTATAACATACCACAGCTATACATTAAAAACACTTACCAGAAATATGCATACATATCAATGTCATTTACACAATAACACTAGGCAACATTCTCTATTGTTAAGAGCATTTATCACAAAATAGGGCTCATTAAAAGATTCTGAAGAGGATAGCTTTGGTGTTTTTGAAATATGCATTTCTAGTATTTGTTATTATGCCCTTTTCATTCTGAGCATTTCAGCTAAATATCTTATTACTTCAAATGTATTCAATATGTGTGAGCAGGAAGTGTACAAACGTGACATCCAAATTCAGGATTTATTGATGCACCATTTACATCAAGCAAGGTGTGAGTGGTCTCATTTCATTGGTGTGAATAGGGGCTGGTAAATTACCTGCTCTCTCCTAAAAGTTATTCTTTACTAGGTACTGTGTTTCAAACAGTGCCTGAGCCATGACACGTGATTGGATGAAATCTTCCAGAAAACAGAACTATTGGAGATCCTTTGCATCCTATTCAATGAAACATTTTCAGAGTTGTCACCTATTGATCTGATAAAAGGCTGTAAGAATGAGATCAGTGCCTGTGAAACAGTAAAATGCCATTTCCCTGATATATTTCTTCCACAGATACTTCTTTTACCTTTGGTCACTAAACACGTTTGTTAAAAAGAGCTCAATTCTGCTGCAAATGAAAGCAGAGGTCGCTGTGCTGCTTCGCTCATCGCTGACAGCGTTTACTGTCCCCTTCACCGTGTGTTCTGGTCAAACAATTGGAGACCTTTCTGAAGCTGAGGGCTACGGAGCGTCATAAAGTGGCTGTGAATTTCCCATCTCAATCCTCAGAGTGGGTGGTCGTGCCCCCCACCCCATCCCCCAACACCCTCGAGGAGAGCGATTAGCTCATTCAGTGGGCGGAGCCGACCTGTCCCACTCTGAATGTGACAATAAACGGTGCCGGACTTGCTTTAGGCGCCTCACAAGTGGCCTGACGGCCAGGAGGCCTACGTGAAGTAGTTGGGGAGGGAGCCAGTTAGTTCTTGTCCTTTTTACTGATTACTCCTGACACAGTGAAATAAACGGCAATAAGTGAGCCGCTTCCAAAGTATCGCTCTGTTTCTTCAGACTATTCTCCTTTCGTGGGAGACTAAGCTCACTTTCCACATCGGAGAGAAAAATGTTCCTTCCTGAATATTTTGCAATTAAGCAATTTAATAACCATGTTACTGAACGGAAAATCTTTTATTATAAACAATGCATGCATGATATAATATATATATATATATATATATATACGTCATTTTCTCTGCTGTGTATTTAATTTATTAATCAATCACAGGGAAAACACACTCACTTTTCTATTCTCATTTCGGAAATTTAAAAATGAAACAGATTTCGAAAAACACAAACGATAAACGTACATTAACTGAAAGCAGAACCAGTAAACGTTTTAACTCGTATTTCTTACGGCCATTTTCTGCATTCTTGTCCGGAGAAGCAACGTTGAGAGAAACACCAACTGAACATTCAAACAGCAAACTCCTACGGGTTTGTTTTTAAATTCTAAGCGAGATACTTGTTAAGCATGATATTTGATTTTAGATTAAGTTGCAAACAGTTTCATTCATTTCTCCCTAAAATTCTTTGCTTATGGGTTATGGGGCCCCCTAGCGGTAAGAAGTAAAACAGCATTAAATGTCCACAGTAAGGCTCCGCGGAGAGTCGTAGGAGGCTCGCGCTTTCAAATCTCTCGTTACTGGATGGTGGAGAAACCGCAGCAGGTGACAGAGAGAGTTTTATCGAAACAACTAAAATGGTCTTGAAAATGGTCTGTCTCCATGCTACATCATGATATCCTTTAGACATGTTTTTGCGTCTTTTTCATAATTGTGTTAATTCTAGTGCTTTGCTGTGATATAACACCTCCTTAGGTATGACACGTTTTGGCTCAAAGTGGAAAGAAAATACGACCAACGAATGGGCCGTCACAAATACAAAGAAAATACAACAGGCGACATAAAAACATACATAACACTGCAGTCGCGATGTAAGAGCGGCGCGGGAACGACGCCCTGCTTCGGTTAAACGGCTCACAATGCGCCGAGGTCTTTTTAGCAGCCACACGTGCATGCTCGGGTGTTGCTCTAGTAGACGCTTCGTTTCCTGTCATTTTGTTTGTGGTTATGCCTTGCATATCTTTGAAAGGCGCACATGCGCTGGTAGCAGAGTGGCTGACTATATCCCCCGCACAAAATCGCCTTGGCAAATTACTTATTAAAATGCTTTCAAATAACATCAGACACAATACAATAGGTAAGTTTTCCTTAATATCTATTTACATTCAAATTAATGGAGAATAAAATCTGTACCAATAGGAAGCACCATGGACCTGAATTGCAAGTGGCAAAAAAATGTTTAGTTTTGCAATTTCCGTCGTTCACTCAACTTATTTAGGTGGTGATTTAGTAGCATATCAATATTATGAAAGTATTCTTGACTTTCCAAATTTGGAATGGTTTTCCAGGCGTGCATCTTTTTATGGAGCAACTTATGTTGACAGTAACTCTAAAAGATTTCCTTGGAATTTCACAAGTATTTAAGTGTTGTATACTACCTTGAAATGAATGTTTCAAAATCTGATACTAAAGTTTTTGTGTAGATGACAACTAGGCATTAGAGAAGGTACATTAGAATATATATGGTCTTTATAAGGAGTATGGTGATATAATGGAACGTATTAGCTTCTTGCTCATAAGTTAACATTTGGTTGCTGTTTATTATACAGGTGTTCTGCTAATTCTGGCCACAGTCAAAGGTAACACAGATAGATCCTATTTTACTTTGGAAAAGACAACTACCTCGGGTACAGAGACCGCAACTCTGACAAACACCAGTGGACATGTCAATACGACATTCCTCCAAGAAAATTCCACCAGTGTACCTTACAGCCATACAACTAAAGGGGAGACATGGTCAAGCAACACATCTGTGGGTGTGCCTACATTGAGCTCCGGCATCATGGTAATGAGTGTTGCTTCCAGCAGCAGCTCAAGTGTGGGCATAACTACTGGTAAGAGGAGGTGGACTCTGTGGGATGATCATGCTGAAGGACCAGTCTTTTTCTTAAGGGTTTCGGAAGAAGCAGTGCTAAAAACAACACAGAAGAAACTAGACCACAACATTGTTATTTGATTGTATATAGTATAAATTATAAGATTTTGTGTTTGTTTTTTGACAGATTGCTGTAGATTCACTTTTAGGTGCCCAAGCTCATCACTATTGTGGCTGTTCAGTATAGTTTGAGTGCTGGAATGACAGATTTATTACAAAGCGGGCAGCCAGAGAGCATACATTATCACAGGGAATCCCCAGCTGCTGCTCAACAAATTCCGCAAAATGTCAGTCAGTGCATCACCTTGAAGTCTTGGCGCCAAAAGGTGACATGACAGATGGTTATTCTCAGGAATTTTCTTGGTCTCAGTATTGGGCGTACAAACTGGCACCTGGTGAATTTCTAAGCTTTACAAAAGAAGCAGACTGCAAAAGTCATTTGGAGGTTTTGTGTTCTTTGTGCATTGATGAGATCGATAGCGTAAAATATAAGCATGCAGTTTCAGATGAATTAGGCCCAGGCTAAACTAGCATGCATGTGATTATCTGTGTCAGTACTACAAAGACAGTGTCTCTTTGTGTGTCTTGCAAAGAGATTTCATTTCCTGTATGGTCACCACAGTAATTTCAGTACTTCAAGTTCTTTCCTAAGCATTTAATAAGTAACTTTAATGTTCACTCATCAGTCTCTTATTTAAGAAGGAAAACCAGAAGGTAGTCTTTCTTTGACAAATCAGAAATACCGATTGAAATTGTTTCTGAGTAGAGTGGTTTTTAATTCAGCAAACTAATGACAACCAACTGGATCCTATTGGATTGACTCCACTTTATGAATGAAAAGCCATCTGGTCAAAATAAAAGGAGATGAATGACAATGAGGAGATGTCTCTTTTACTAAGGTAGATGGTGATTTTGTATCATGTTTGTGCTTGGTATTTTTGCTAGAGACTAGTATTAGTAATTTAGCTTTGTTTTATATTTCTTGTATACACATACATATAGTCAGGCATGCACTTTACTCAGAACTAAATCACAACCAAAAATGCTGTGTATTTGCATTTAATAATATTGTAATATCTTTATATTCATTTACATTGAAATTGCAGGAACTAATTCTAGGACACACACTACAGGAAGTGATATGAAATATGCTGAAACTGTGTTAGACAGTTTGTTGTTTTAATTTGAAGCATTCTTGGTCCACAGGACTGGGCTTCTCTACCACAGTCCTGCTATTTACACTCAAAGGTGCCAAATTATGGCAGTGAATGGAAGTGCTTATTGTGTAATTGTGTTTTTAAAAACCTGAGAGCTCTAGCTGCAAACACCTGCAGAGATTTCTTTGCACACTTCTTAACCAACAATTCGAGAGGACTTCTCAGTTAAAATAAATAAATGATACACTCCTCGGTGCTGCTTGAATTTTGTAGCATTTACAGATCTCCCAGACCAGTGACCCTTGACCTCACAGGTCCACAAACTACCCTGGTGCCTCAGGTCTGTAATTTAAAATCTATAGGCAGAATGTTACATCCCTTCCATTGTCCTTAAAAAAAAAAAAAAAAAACTTGTTTGTTAAGGTTAATAGAGCCCTTGAGTGAACGAATGACTTACGTCAGACTCTATTTTTTTAATTCAGAAACAATAACCTTGTAATAATGGAGGTATTTCCTTCTCAGCAGAAAAAACTGATTCAGCAGTGAAGAAAGGCGATGTTACAGGTGAGAACAATTAGCCTGCAAGGAGCTCTTTTCTCACACCATCTACATCTTTCAAATATGTCATTTTTTGTCACAGGACCTCTCATCTTAATCTTCATCATCTTCATCATCGTCTTTCTCATCATTATCATTTTAAAGATACGGAAGAGATCAAGGGTAAAACATTTTTGCATTTTTTGGGATCAAAAGCTTCACATATGAAGGACATGACATTAATGACTGTTTGAAAGAATGTTTTTGTGTCTCTTCCCCCACCATTGGACCTTCTCATCGTAATTGCTTTGTCTACAATACAAAACCATAAGGCCAAAGTTACCAGTCAGTTTGTTAAACTGCACTCTAACATTTACATTGTGGTCACTTTCCAGCAATACTCATTTGACTTGAATCCCAAAGGACATGAAGACATTGATATCTCTTTAGGCTCTGTGGAGCAAAGAGGAGTGTTTGCCTCCAACCAAAATGATGGTGATTATCATTTTTAATATAAATTTAGAAAGGAACGTGTTACAAAGTTCATGTTGTTGACACTTTAAAATAATGAAAGTTCAATGGAGAAAAATCACGGTACAATTACCACCAGAAAGGGCTATTTAAGCTTTTAAAGGACATATATTTATTTAATAAGGATATCAGGATGTAAGGATGTTTCTCCACCTTAGCTCTTAGTCCATGTGTAAAGGAATGAATAAATATCGATCCGAGGCTTCCACCCATAATGATGAAGGATTATGGGCCAAGAGGAAGTCAGGTGCTAGTCCTCATGTGTTCTCGGTTCTGTGTAGAGAAAAGTGGAGACTTCAGCTATGCCGACAAAGAGAAAGATGAGACCAGCATGGCACTGGGGGAACACAAACCGCAGACAGAAGAGAAGTTCGACAATGGGCACGGTAGGATACAGAGTGTGCTGTTCACAATACGATTGGTCCTCAGCATACGCCTGCTTGTGGGTATTTCTCTTAGCCCTCAGTGGCAGCCATCTTACTTCTCACAGTCTCTCACCTCACAGTGGCCTCCATTTACCCAAGTTTGAGAGAGAGCTTCACAATTTCAGAACAGGCTGGCTGTTTATTTATAGGTGAAATTAGTCCTTCGCCTGGAGCTGAAAATTAAGCATTTTTTATATTTTATAGAAGTACTCAGCAGTAAGCTGACTGTTTGGGACCAATGTAGCAGTTAAGATTCCATCAGTGGTATAACACAAGTCTGGAACTGGACCTTGGGACGAGGCCTTTTTAAGACTGACTGACAAACTCTGACTTGCCTTCAACACAAAGCTTTCCCTGTGAGCAGATCAGAAACTTAAAACAATTTCCTTCAACAACAAACTTCAGCATGCAACTTGTGCTCTGTGTCAAAGTCTCCGCATCAACCACAACAAATGTAATTAAAGCAGCAGTCTCTTTTGTCATTCCAACACCTAAGTGTATAAATACATTGTTATGTATAAATGTTTGCACTACATTATACTAAATGCCACACAGCTAATGTGGAGAAGCACAGGTGTTCACGGTAACGACAGGATGCCCAGGCTAACCCCACATCCTGCCCATGTGCCTGTGGCTTGAGGACCACCAATGAAGCCTGTCCACTCTTCTGTTTACAGATATATTCTCCATTCCTGCCTACTGCCAGGAACTCGCTGCTTTTTGTCATTCAGGGACAGCTTTGCAGTTTTAGTTGACTTGCGAATGCACTACGGCATTTAATTCATCGAATTAAGTCCCTTTATGTTACTTAAAAATGAAAATACCAACCGCAGTTTGGATTTAGAGTCCTCTTTTGATTCACTCAGTTGCCTGGCCTGGAAACTTTTAGAAAATACTGACATTAATCTGTCTAATTTGCATTAGACCTGGATAAGTCATCCAGTGAAGATAGCCTTGGCTCTCAGAGCTCCTTGACGCCCAATGATAAGCCTCTGGACTTCAACTTTGACTTGATTGATGGCGGGGCTAACCAATCCAGTGACACCTCTACAGAAACTCTGGGAGACCAGAAAAATGAAAACAACAACAACACCACAGCGAGGCACAGAACGAGTAAAGGTTTGTATATCAAAGAGCACAGCTGGTTCCTTAATAGGCTGTTTCTGAACTTGTTAGAATCCAGTTCACATAAAAATATTTATGTTCTTTATTAATTTTTTTTTTCTGCTTTAGTAGCCTCTTCTGTGGGTGTTCTCCAAAATTTTAACCATTGCTGTAAACATTTTATCTGTTATATTAAATGGCTACATTGCTAATCCTGATAGAAGAATTGTATTTCTTTGGAATTTTTGGTAATTTCACACAACTCAAAAACATGCAGTGCACATGAACTGCCTGTAGGTGGCGTAGTGGCTCAGTGGGTAGAACTGCGGCTTCACTTGTGTTTGTTCAATGCCCACTCTGGGTCTGGCCTATGTAGAGTTTACATGTTCATTCCATATTGGAATGTGTTTCCTGCCACAATTCAAACTTGCATTTTGGTCTATTGTCTATAGACTATGGGATTCTCCTGTGATGGTTTACAGTCTGGACCAGTGTGTCCCCTGCCCTGTGTAGCGGTGATAGGCCTCTGGTTCAGTGCAGGTCTACAATAGGAGGGATGCAAACTGGACTTGCCATATTACTGCACATGGCGTCATTGAGTTGCTACCAGGATAGTAACTTCTGGGAAATAAGATGCTGTGGGAACATTCCTCCAAAGAAACATCTCCCAGTTTATAAAGACAGTCTGCTGGTGATTAGATTTAATTTCTTTTTCTGTTTTATTGGACCAGCTATAGGAATCAGTAAAATAAGAGTCAATATGGGATCACATATATACGAGTATATACAGTGTGTGTAAGTGCCCAGCGATAGACTGGCCATTCTTTCTGGGACTTGTTCACCTCAAAGAGTAGGTTCCAGATCTCTGGAACCCTGACTGGAACTACAGTTACTGGAAATGAACAGATAGGTAGTGTTATAGCCCGAATGTGTATTTGTTTTGCAGGTTCTTCCATGGTGCTTCCTTTCAGAACCGAGGTGGACCTTGTCATTCAAAATGAGACCTTCACTGAGATCAGCCTGGACGAGCCTGTGTAGGGGAAGTCAACAGAAAGAATGCATCTTCACATAGTAAACTAATAAGGTATTGTAATAATGTTTATGATGTCATCCCTCTAGTGATGTGGTTATGTAAAAAAGCAGTTTGAGATATAGGTGATTTGTCAATGAAACCACAATTTACGCTCCTAACGTGACTTATGATTGCTAAATTACCTACCTAATTACCTACACGTCTTCCTTGGTCACTGACTGTGCAATAAAATTACATGACCCTCCTTTTGACCTCACCCCCAGTATCTGTCTCTATGTCTGAGGTACAATTTCTCTAATTCATTGGTCTGGAGTTTCTCTGAAGGATCCAGGGACATACTGGTGTACACTGAATCCTTCATGCCAGAGAAAAACTACATTTTAGCATTAGATAATACACAAGTAAACACTAAGATAAAAATAATATTCTTCCTTTGTTAGCTTTGTAAGGTACTAATTAGCTAAACACAGTGGGCTAGTGGTCGGCTTCAAGAAATACTTGGGTATTATGGATACTTTCTGCAAATCCTGAGGTGACTTGAGGAATGAAATGACTAAGCTGACGTTTTCACAGGTATAATAATCACAGACTTACAGCAACAGAAAAATCATTTAATAACTTTAATAATCTTCCTTGGTGACCTTTTGACCAGTACTGTATACTTCATGATCCAGGCCTCATTCAAAAACTGGGATGAGATATGTTATCTGAGACATGTTATTCTGCTGAAGGTCTTCCTTTTTAACACATTCTTTACATTTTGTGTCTCACTTTTTCAGGTCTAATGCAGGTTTCCTTGGACTAAAGGCATCTGAGGGCGCAGATGTATGAAAAATGCTTAGCAAAAGGCTCTAGGGCCACATATCCAGTCTTAATTAGAATCTCCAGCTCCTAGCATCGCGTTTTGAATCGCTTTACACTGCTTATTTGATCTTATCGCACACATTTTGCTCATCTTACTTTTTGTCTTTTAATTCTCCTCAACATGCTGCTTGTGTTTCCCCTGCCTAAAACAGAACAAAATCACTAAAAACACATGGCATTTTTTTCAGGACTGATACTAATGTAATAATGCATATTGAAGTAAAAACACCTGGATACATGTAATGTGTATAATTGTGCAAATTACTGCAATTAATTCTGACAACGATTTATCATCAAAAATCTGTTGTGGCTATGTTTGAGACAAAATGGAATACAGTAGGAACTTTTGTAATTTCTGTAAAAACTAAACTTTTCCATAAAAGACTACACTTATGATTTTCCATTTGTGTTGAGTAATATCCATGGTCTGTTTTGTACAATTATTGGTGTGTAGTAGACATAAAACAGAGATGTATGTATGTGAATAATAAAGGTCAAAATGATGACCTTGTACATCTGACAAGGATCGGAAAAAAAAAATAAATAAATTTGATCCAGACCTTGGACAAACAGCTTCTTCAACAACTGCACAAGGTTACAGCTGGAAGTGTGCAGGAGGTGGATGCTGCCATGACTTCCTGCCTAATTGCAAGGACCATAAACAGATTCATACATTCACAGGGCACACCATGGACAGTATGCCTGATTATGAGATTATGAGTAGTGATTCGCCTGTGACTTTGTCACTCACAATACTTTTTAATTGTAATAGGACACAGCAGACTTCCAAACCCGTGGAGGGTGGTCGTATCGCCAGCATTGATTAGTCATTCAGGATATTCCACCCACCATTGATTTGAAGCCTCGTTTAACGCCAGAATTGATTGGTTAATCCAAGATACGCATATCCACCGCGGGTTTTGAAGCCTCATCTAGCGCCAGCATTGATTGGGCAGTTCAAGATAGACCCACACACCACGGTTTTTTATGTCTTATTTGTCCCATCACTACTTTTTAATGTGTATCCCCACTCTGTGTTGAGAATACAGAATGGAAAGGAAAGCTCTGTAGTAGTCCCATCAGTGAAAGTGTCTATGTAACCGCTTGAGATATAGAAAAACACATGTTCGGTTATCTTCACAAGTTTATACAGTATAACGTTTTACTAATTGAAAATAACGTTTGGTTGGTTTCCTCAAAGAACAAGAAGCCAGATGAAGCAGATGCAAAGATGGCGATAGCTCCTTCTGAGATTGCTCCGAACAACGGGGGCACCTCCCACATTCCATTACATTTCATTTCCATGCAGTGTAGGTGCAGTTGAAACCACAACCGCCGAGCCGAAATGAAGACAGACGTTCTGGCAGATGTGCGGTTTTCCGTAGCACTTCTCCAGTATCTACTTCATCCCCGGCGCAACGTGCTGCACTTGCGATCTTCCGCCTTTACAGACCCGCCTGCCTGATAGTTTATCAACTGAAAATTTAAGTACGAAGACGTCCCCCATAACCGTGTGACATGGTCAGCACAAACTATGGGGTCGTTAGGAAACAACGGTGAGGCGTACACAGACCCCACAGGTTACTGTGAACGCAGAGAACTGCGGATTATGCAGTCTGTAGCTTTGGGAACGAACGGCATCATAACGAAAATGTAACTGTGCCTTTGAAGCATGCCGTTCGTAACCTGTATCTGGTTATATGTCCATAGCGCACTACTGGCACATTACAGGTTTAACACTTTTGCAATGATCTCCCTTTACGTTCGGAGAAAAAGTACAATGTACTTCCTGTTCACACATTAGCATGCACCCATGAATAATTTCTTCCATTTCTGCTAGGAGAAAATAAACTGGTTCAGACTAACTGTAGTAAGATCACTACACAACGTAGTGACCATGTGATTGCTGGTTGCATTAAACGCAAGATGAAGTGGTAGAATGGAGGGATGAAAAAGAATGAAAGAAATGAAAGGAGGAGCAGAAAAAGGTTATGCAGTATTTATTTATAAGATGTGGTTTGTTTCAGCAGTTGACTTTACGTATGAAGTTTGGCAGTTCTACCTTAAAGTTTGAATGCATTTTAACGTCAGTGGATTGCTATGGAAGGATGGAGGGAGGAATGAAATAAGAAGTGAGAGATGAGTGCCATCAGCATGAAGGTAAAGTGCTGAAATTTTGCTATAAAATACATGTACTGAGTGTCGTGACTCTAGCTTAAAAGATGGAGTAGGTGGAAGCACAGGTGAGCCCACCTGCTACGCATT
The DNA here is from genome assembly GCA_009936485.2 of Gymnarchus niloticus. Classification (NCBI taxonomy): domain Eukaryota; kingdom Metazoa; phylum Chordata; class Actinopteri; order Osteoglossiformes; family Gymnarchidae; genus Gymnarchus; species Gymnarchus niloticus. Next base: position 3,524 of record JAACJT020000213.1, on the reverse strand, counting down.
TCTGACTGACACACCTCCAACAGTGCCATTTTGCCAGCTGCAGGGTCGTCAGCCAGGAGCCACCCTTCACTGATGTTTCGCTCCTTTAATCCCAGAACATCTCAAGGTGGTGGAGCAGTGATAGGGATGTCTCCCTACCGCCCCCTGCAGCCAGCCCTAGGATCCTTGCTTTCCCCACGCTTTGTCCTTTCTTTGGAGCCAAAGCCAAAAGCTCCCTTCTTCTGCCTCCTCCACCAGGTCTTTAAGAGTCTTCTTCAGCTTAAGGCCTGCAATCCCCAGAGACTTCAGGAACTGCTGGGTGGATGTTTCAGCAAAGCCTCTGTAACTAACTTCCACTGGATAAGTGAAGACCCTCTACCCTGCTTGTGTGCACACAGCTGCCAGCTCTGTGTACTTCTCCTTCTTCCTCTCGAAGGCGGCCTCCATTCCTTCTTCCCATGGAATGGTCAGTTCAGCCATAGTAAAATAAATGGGTTCTAATGGGAGGATGGAGGGATGAATAAAATAATTGAAGGGTGAGAGATGAGTGCCATCAGTATAAAAGCAGTTACGTAAGTGCTGTACTTTTGCTGTAGAATACATTTACCAAGTTTCGTGAATATTATGTCTATAAAATAACTGAGAATGGAGGGATGAAAAAGAAAGAAGTGATAGCAGTATAGAAAGAGGTGGAGGGCTTTGTAGTATTGCTATAAACGTGTAGTAATTTTGGAGGTGTTTTGAAAATTGACCATATGGGAACAGTTTCAAAAATTTCCCATTCAAAGTCTATGGGAAAAATGGATGGAAAGAGCGACAAAAAAGAGGGATGCGGGTGGAACATCAAAAAGAAAAATACAAGCACCCTTCTCCTCAATGGGCTACAACGGCGTTTTAGGGACATGATTAATAAAAATATAAAACCTTGAGAAAAAAGTCGTAATTCACAAAATTAAACTCATAATAATTCAAGAATAAAGTCAAAAAGTTATGAGATAAAAGTAGCAACTTTCTGGAATAAAGCCAGAGGTTACAGGCTGAGGAACGGATCTCCATCATCCCAGAATCTTCACGGATCAAAATCAGCAGACAGGTAGGCTAAATCTAGTAAACATTCAATGAGCTTAACAATGTTTAAAATACAGTGGAGTTTTGTAGATTTTGTCGTGGTGTGGTGTTATTATATCGGGGGGGGTTGCAAGCAATTGGGCCGTCATCGTAGGCGAAGTTGCAACTTAAGTTGCTTAGCCAGGCAGTGGGTGTACAGTACGACAGGAGGCAGAACAAAGTGCAGAGCACATTTATTAAGGTTGTTATTGTCAGGGGATGCAGGGGTCACCAATGATAAATTTAGATGTAATATAGCCACATCAACATAGTAGCCTAAAAGACAGAATGCATGAGGCTAGGAACAGTAACATGGTTTAAGTTTGTTGTTCATACAGTTGCAATCAGGAATATTCAACCACCTCACCTCAAAAGACATTATAGTGATATGAATCGAGGTTAATGAAAATATATGACAAAAAGCCTCATCAAAAAAAAAAAAAAAAAGTATTTGACATACATATTTAAGAGTTATTTTGAGAACATAAATTGGCCCAAGTCTGGGTTCAAATGAAAAATATAACTTCATAAATGTGCATATGCACCATTGTTCAACCCCCAGCTTCAGTACTTTGTGGAACATCCTTTAGCTTTTATAACTGCTAATAACCCTTTTCAGTAAGTGCTGACAAGCTTCTTACACCTCTGTATTGGATCTTTGCCCATTCTTCATGTGCAAAAGCCTGCAGATCATCGATGTTTGATGGCTCCCGTGCCGCAACTGCCTTCTCCCAACAAAGATTTTCAATGGGATTTAAATCTGGAGACTGAGAAGGCCACTCCAGGATCTATTTCTCAACCAAGCTTTGGTTAATTTAGAGGTGTGCATAGGATCATTGTCTTGCTGGGAAGTCCAATGATCACTGAATATCTGAACAGAAGGCATCATGTTCCTCCTTAAAATGGCCAGGTATTTCTGGGAATCCATGATGCCAGTTACACTGTCAAGATCGCCAGTTCCTGCAGCAGAAAAACATCCCCACACCATCAATGACCCACCTCCGTGCTTGACTGTGGGGATAGTATTCTTTTAGTCATGAGCCTGGCCTTTCTCACTCCAGACATACTGCTGGTCCATGTGTCCAAACAGTTGCAGTTTAGTTTCATCAGCTCATAGAACAGTTTCCCAAAACTCTGTAAGCCAATCCAAATTTCTCCTGGCATATTCCAGTCAACCTGTGATGTTCCTTTTGGTCAAGAGTGGAGTGCATCTTGGAGTGCGGCTATGAAGTCCTTGTTTATTCAATGCTCATCTTATACTTGCCATTGAAGCACTTGTCCCGGCTTTCATCAGGTCATCCTGTAGGTGTTTTGCAGTAACATGAGTGTTTTTCTTAGTTGACTGAGTTGTTAAGGGCTCTTGATGAAATTTTGGGCTTTCCCCCCTGGCCAGGCAGGTTTGCAAATGCACCATAAGTTTTAAACTTCCTTATAATGCTCCCAATGGTGCCTCTTGGAATATTCAATTTTTGGGAGATCTTATACTCGATGCTCTTCAGCAATTAAATAATTTCCTCTCTTAGCTTTTGTGAAAGCTCCTTAGTCTTACCCATGACTGCAACTCACCTTCAGCACCTTCAAGGGTGGGGTTTATATAGGCCTATGCATCACAGCTGAAGCCAGTTAAGGATCATTATTGAAATCCCAAAGGCTTAATTATGTTTTAGCTCCACTTTAGGCCATCAAACTAAGCAGAAGATTTTAAAAATAGCAATATTAAATAGGGGTTCAATAACTGTGACATGGTTATATTAATAAAATATCCTGTTACTCACAAATACTACATCATACATTCTATTTGTTGATTTTATGTATGACTCAACTGATTAAGAAGTCATCCAAAGCAAAATTAAGCTCTTTGAAAAAACTTTCATTGGTAAATCCTTACAATCTTTTGGGGGTTGAATAGTTCTGATTGCAATTGTGTATATTCTTTCCATTCTGGAATGATTTTGAGATTACTTTATTGTAGCCTATTAAAGCTGGTTTGTTTATTCCACAGTTCCATAATGGCAAAGAAACTGTCTGATGCTGTAACCTTAAGAGACAGGGGCATCTCAGAAGAAGTCATTAATTTGATGGAAGAGCTAAAGGTATTATCCTGATTAGAACATGAATGTTCAGTCATCTGCATGCATATACATAGTGAGTTCACTGGCAGTTCAAAAAATGAGATTCACACAATTTTGCTGTACTGTACTTTCTGATAATACAGTGTCCTCTAGGTGGCGCTCAGTCTTTAACTGAATGCTATTACATATAGCAGAATGATGTAAGCCCAACAAATGGAGGTTGGTTGACTTTTACTCAAAATGAATTCCAGACTAACAATTACTTAATGATTATTATGCCAGAGATATGATTTGATTTTTTGTTCCTTGTACCAAAGTTCAAGTGTAATAGTAAGAGTGCAGTGTAATTTACTGTAAGTGATAGAC
>JAACJT020000212.1:0-21153 GCA_009936485.2 Gymnarchus niloticus | reverse complement strand
CACCATAGCTCAAAGGCATCGATTCTTCGGCGCTCAGCCTTCCTCATGGTCCAGCTCTCACAGCCATACATTACTAATGATGTTAGTATACTAATATATAAATAAACAAACAGTTCATCTGGTCATGGGATCTGATTGCTATGTCTCAAGCCTAACCTTACTGTGGAATAAGCCTTTAATAAATTAGTAGCAAGATTGGCTTCAGATCACAGCTAAATGTATTTTTATCCTGGAGTGTGCCAAGCTAACTTAAAGTTAAATGCTGGTACAGCTTCTATCTCTACATGGTCAGAAGCCACAGCTTTAAATGTCAGTCTTACACATGAAAGAGGTTACTTTCTTTTTATGATTTACTGTAGTACGTCTACCTGTTTCCTATATTTTCCTTATTTGAATTCACCCTTAAATCGTATTTTTGTTTCTGCATGCATCGCCTACAATTTCTGTTTTATGTTGTAACAACAAAACTAAAAATCAATAAAAAGTAATTAACAAAAACAAGTCAGCTAAATTTCTAATGAATATTTGACTTTGCTATTTCAGTATTAATGAACTCCCCCTGGGCTGGTACCTGGATGACCCTGTAACTTGAACTTTAAGCATTAGGCACATTAGGCTGGTTCAGAATACGGTACGTCTGCAATCATTTGAACCACTGTGCTGTAACACAGGTGCTGTTAACACGACTCCCGAAAATAACCTGCTTTGTAATTTAATACCTCCCTTTCGTGGTATAAAGCAGTGTCAGATTGTCAAATTAGAAAGGGGTTAAGTGAATTCAGGCAGCTTATATTTGACCAATAAATGTAGCACATGTTCGAACAGATCTTTAGGGTCTCTCTTGTCGACTGCTTGCACAAATGTTCGTCAGCTGTGCTCAGCATCAGACATGGAAGCCCTGATTCATGTCACGTCACCAGACTACGAGGCCTGAAGACCTTTAAAGCGGTTTGGAAAGAGCTGCTGTGAGATGGTGTATTGTCATTTCTTGGCCTGGCCCATCCACAGTTGGGTTATTATGTGACGTTATTGAATGGATCAGCAGACTGTTGTACGTGCATCGATCTGTTCACCTTACAGTTTTGCACTTTTCCCATTTTTACGGCTGGGTGTTTTGCTGAAGCGGGGTTCAAGGGCGTGATTTTTGGAGACCCTCAGACATTTAATCGAAGCTTCATGCTTAGACAAGCCATTACTACTGCTAGCTGAAGAGTGTTGGTCTGTGGCGGGCATTGTGTAGAGTATTAGACGCACAGACGGACGGTGTATGGGTTGAACTGTCACCGTGTGGCCTTTATAAAAATGCCAAATTGAAAACTGGCTACGATGAACAAAGGGATGAGAGAAGCATCGGCTGCACTGAGTGCGCTCCCCCCCCCAAAATGCACAATGTGTACCGTCACTGGAATTTTCCCTCGCACTAAAATGGTTTCAAAAACAACAATGGGCCACAGATTGGTCCATGGTGCCGGAAATGTGACCCGTGTCAGCGTGTGATGCAATGTTCGCTTTGCCAGAAGGATGTACAAGCATGAATCTGCATTCTGTTCGGCTTCCAGCACGTGGATAATTCCTACTTAATGAAATGGAACAACTGTTTTAAGAGGATGCAGTTGGAAACCAGTATGAAATGAAATCCTCAAGGACTAATAAGACAGTCAATTGACTTGCCTCTGCTCTTTCATTTCTGCTCCATTTTAAGTTAAAGATGATGAATTGGGCTCCCGGGTTGTAAGTTTCACATCTTGGAGGTGTGTTACACCTTTGCGATAGCCTGACCCTTGACGAATGGTTTTACCAGCCTCAGCCGAACCTGTTAGCTGGTTCTCTTATTTTGCACCGGTAGAAAACAGCAGTAATAATTCTGTTCCTGATGTATTTCTTCTGTACAAGCCATGACCGTTCCAGAAAAGATACATTTTAAAAATACATGTGAAACACTATAGTGCATTCACAATTCCCCATTAAGGTTTGCTTGGCTGAGTTAACTCTTCTAACTGCGTCCTGCTGGTGGTGTTAAAACATGTAGATGTATCTCCATGTTTGGTGCGATGAGCCATGGTCCTTAAGGGTGCCATCACAAAACTCCTCTTTTTTTTTTTTTTTAAATCTGTCATGTAGCCTTCAGAAATAAACGAACAATTGTCGGTTTTTCAGCCATTATTTTTCACTGCCCCCTGGAGACAGTGATCATTTTGACTAGCGCGTCTTTCGAAGTGGGGGATTATGATCTAACATACCGATCTGTTTGCATGATTTCAGACGGTGTTTTTCAATTTTGGTATTGGCACCTTCATTCAGGGATCAGGGAATAATCTTAAGTTGTTTCTTTATTAGAAATCTGGGTTTTTCTATTTGGGAAATTGCCATGTGGAGATCCTCGCACCATCACTCCATCACCATTCTTAAGACAGTGTGTTTACTTATGTGTTTGCCTGTTGTACTTTGTTCCTTTAAAAGGTGGTCTTTGGTGAGGTCATCAGTGGGAGGGTCAGCCTGGGGAATAGGAGCGTTCCACTATTACCTAGAGAGGGAAAGGAAAGAGACGTGGGTTATGACATTGCTGGCTTACGTAGTAAAGGGTCGATGCAGTGCCATCTGTTTGTAACCAGTGTGGGTTCTTAAGTGGTCGTACTAAATTGTCTGTTGTTTCCATGGTGTTGTATGTTAAGCTGTGTAGCAATTGTGGGTCTACCTCTGTCAGATAAATGGTACAGGACAGTTCCACTGTTTGGCGGAGAGCTAGGTCTTAAAGATGGCCTCCACAGTGATGAGGTGTCCCTTAAGGGACCCTGGTAAGGTTTGCTCCTTGGAGCAGCCTTTTGTGTGTACTTGCACGAGTGTGTAATTGCTATTGTGAATATTGATTTAACTTGCTGTGTCACTGTTGGTGTTTCGTGGAAGATTTTTCAATTAAAAAGAAATGCTTTTTTTTCCTGCGTTTCATCCAGGATCCAAGGTTGTCACCTCGACTACGAGGAAAAGTTACGTTTCGTTGCTTGGTTTATCCACAAAAAATGTTTTACACCAGCCTCCTCCCCCATACACCTGTTAAATAATATCAAGGTTTTATTTGGCCAAGCCAAAGCTACACATTGAGAAGATTTTTGCACAGTCCTGCATATATTTATGATATGATATGATTTTACTGACTTATGATTGAGATACATAGTTGTAAAAGCTTTCATTTTATTGGTGGCCAGGGCTACAGACCTCTTCCATTTTGCTTATCCCAGTAAGAGCTGCAGTGAATTAGTACCATGTTGGGATCTTTGTAACGCTGCAATGCTCTGTAAGTGTGGCTCAGAGTCCACTGGTCACTGGAACACATCCTTGGACTGTGGGAAGGAAAAGGTCCAGGCAAGTGAAACCCAAACATGGCAAGAATATGTTCAGGTCAAATCCTAGTTTTGTCAGAGCGAACGTCTCAGGAATATCCTCGTTTGGAAGCCAAATTTAGAAGGTACTCTTCTGGAATCTGATTAGGCCTATCATTCTCTGAGCTAATTCCTAACTAATTGCAGTTATAGCACAATGTGGCTGATGGTTAATTTGCAGATTTATTTATTTATTTATTTTCTTCTGCATGATAGCATTTCTGATGTCGTACTGGCCGACATTAAGATGCACACGGCCCTGAAAAGTCCATACGCTAACTAACAGGCGCACGGACGTGTTCAGGCCCTGCAGTTCTGACGCGTGAGGTAATTGACCATAATTCAGTGCATTAGTAGGTTGTCACTATGGTGTGCAGGTTTGACCCTAGCAGGCTCTTATGCCCATTTACCATAGCAGTAATTCCTTCGAATTTGGCAGACTGAAAGTCACTCGACTCGTCCTGAGAAGCAGCTCTCCATCGCAGTTTGGCACTGCCAAAAATAATGATGCAGCGTAATCTCCAAAAACAAAGTGAGAAAGTGTGGTTTTAATCTTTGTCGCTGTCACATGCTTCAATGATAATATGAGATTATTATTAAGGGTGTTCTATTTTGAGTCTGTATCTCTATATCAAAAGATAGGAAATTTGATCATGATATGAAATATGGCAATGGACCAATGCTGACAGCTTTAGAAGAAGTAAGGCCACTTTTTGCAAACGGGGGGCATTTAAAAGTGAAAAATAGGAGGAAGCTGCTTTGCTAACTGCTTCCTGCTGAGATAGTCCTCAGTAGCCCGATATTGCCTTATTTTCCTGTTAAATTTGGTGAGAGGCCAGTCTGGAGATGTGAAATGATATCTGACAGAGACGAGATAGGCCTACCTCTTTTAATATGGAGAAGCTTTACTAAATCCTTAGTATTGGATCAGAGTTTCTTTAACAGAAAGACGTGGATTTAATAATTTAAACAATGTCCTCTTCAAACGGACATTTGAATGTCTTCATTCGGTCTATATGTGTGTCAATTATCAGAGTAAATGGAGGTATATTATACTTTGGCTTATCACAGTCATTTTTGGCCTGATTTTCTTTTACCTGATAAATGATTGTTTTCATCTCTCACTTATCTCCAGTCAGTAAATCAGTGTTATTACATGTGGAGAGTTTACTGGTGGAACCCTGGTTATGTTATTTTTGCAATATAATCATGCAAACCTGCGTAATATCCTTTGCAGAAGTGTACCGTTGGGGGTTGGTGGACTCCGGGATTTTGTAACGTGATCTATCATGGTGCCGTCTTCATTGCTCTCCTATAAATGGATCATACCTTACGGCCTGATGACCCAGCTTGGGCCAGAGGAACTCCCAGTGGACACTGATGCCACCTCAGCCTTGTGAATTTACCTGTAGAAGGCGTCCGGTTTCACCTAATCTCTGAAACTCTGAAATCCAGAGAGTTTTTTTTGGTTTCCCTAATGGCAACTTTTGATTTTCTTGTTTTCATGCACACTTCCCATTTTGAAGAAGCACCATTAGTACACTTTCCACTTCTTATAAGTAAGAAAAGGCAGCCTGCACTAACTTTTTATTGTTTCAATTTGCTGAAAAGGTCGAGAGTTTCATATCTGCCGTCAGCGTGCATCTGGACCCAACACGAGCTCTAAAATGCCTTTCAGATGCGTTGCTAGAGGAAGTCCAAAACACATCTTGTGTTTCTCTTCCGCTGTCTTTAGATGTTGCTAAATGTTCTGTGTCAGGAGACAAAAATGGCTCTTCACTGGAGAAACAGGAAGGAGTATCCATAGAAACCAGAATTGTGATGTCACGTTATCAGTCAAGCAAGAGAGAACAAAGAAAAGCATCGCAGGGGTCTGCGTGTAGCTTTGAGAGGTGGGAATGTTATCAGACGTGCTTTTGTGATTTTTTTTTTTTTTTTTTTTTTTTTTTTTTTGTTAAACCTCGGCTCACTCTGCTCTGTGCCCGATCAGTTCACTGAAGCAGAGATACCCACCTGCTCTTCGATATTTACTAGCTATTAAAAATAAAGGAGTCCATAAATCTCCTTATGTCCTGCATACATTCAGAGAGAGCACTCAGCTTCTTAGTTGAAGTCTGAATGAGAAGAGTCTGTTATTTGTGGTAATTTTTATCATCATTATCATTCTGGAACAATTCCAATAATAATAATCATTTTATGCTCAAGATCCACCATGTTCTTGTGTAATGCCAGGTGTTTGTTCTTGCAAATAGTCTGAGTAAATATTCATAAAACATAATGCTTGAAGTATGGCGCTGTGTGCAATCCAGTGTTGGTCAATTTTATTTTAATTCCAAATTGAATAGCTTTATATGAGTTTTGTAGGCTGCCTACAACAATTTTCCATTTATTGATTGATTGATTAGGAGTATTATGATTGTTTAAGCCACTGGCGGATAGATGGAACAGGACTGGACCAAACCAAGCCAAATCCCCATTTAGTCCTTCTAATAAAATGTAATTATCTGAGGTTTTCGACTCGGCAAAGGTTCTTAATATTCAAGGTCTTTCATGATTCCATTGTAGCCTTGAATAACCTGAAGTCACAAGGCAAAATGATATCTACCTGTATCCAAGGAAGATGATTTGTCAGTGTTGCTATGGTTTAACCAAAGTAATGTCCATTAGCATCCAAAGGTATGGGTTTCTGGTTGTTCTGGGAGCTTATGTAGTCAATAGCTAATAGAATGTCGTTTCAAATTTTGAGACTAATACTGACAAATTTTAATGCCATGTTCTATTTGACTGGTTGCTGAAGTCTGACGTTACCCGTCCTTGGCAAACAGGTGGCCTCCCTCATTGCTGTTTAAAAGTCAATAATAATTGTATTTTACCTTGAGGCAGTTTATATCGTGCATTTAATTTGCAGATAACCTGCAATGTCTTTTATGTCCAGTTGGTACGTGACGTCTCGGATGAAAATTGTCCCTGGCTGCAACTATTTCATGCCTGCTGATTAAATGAGTCTTTAGGACTGGAAGGTGATTTCTGACATCTAAAGCCTTCAACTGTTAGAAGTTGGACTATTTGCAGCATTTGTGCTATGGGGCCCTAAGCAAAAACTAACTCTGAAATTTATTACTAATGAGTTACAATTTGACAATGATGTGGTTTTCAGTAGATAATTGACATGCAAAAGCAATTTCATTTCCAAAACACCACAGTAGAATCTACCAGTCAATGTGTGGCTCCTTCCCTATGAATGTGAATTGTGTTAAAAGTATTTCTCTTACTGTAATAAATCAAAAAATCTGGAGATTAACGAGCTGATGGTGCTACATCCTGAAAGAGCACAAGGATAATCCAAGAATGCTTTGTCAAATGTGAAGCTCTTTTGTGCGTACAGTTTCACAGTACTTTAATTTCCTCGCTGGTTCCTGGTCCTGAGAAAATGTCAGCGCCCTGATGGTTTAATTCACACTCACCATTCACCTTTTTAAATGATTGTGTGAAACTAATTTTAAATGATTGCCTTTAACTTTACTACTCTTTAAAAAAAAAAAAAAAAAAAAAAAAAAATCATTAAAAAGGTACTCTTTGCCGCTAGCAAAGTCTTTCTGGAGCAAAGGTTTTTAGGAGAAAAGCATCATAGTTAAGGGTAAGCTCAAGGTCTTAGAATGAAAGGATAGTTAGTGTAAAAAATTCACATGTACTGTACACGGAGACATGTGCATGGCTGTTTACACATATTTACCTTGGGTGTACTGTAGACATCCTCCATTTCATGTCATATCGTGTACTGTATGCGCATTTATGAGCGAAATGAGATGTGATTTCATGAGAACGTGTCCATGGTCAAAAATGCGTCCCATGAATCCATGAAGGAAGTATTTTTAGAGACTGCGCATAGTCCTGTTCTCCCAGCACACCTCAACATGTCACCCCCTAGCCGTCTGCGTACGTTCTCCTGACGCCCAACCGTCAATCAACCGAGTTGAAGTTTCAACCACGAGTTCCTTTTATTTTCTGGCATAAATGTTCAGCAGAGAAACTCAAGTAGAAATAAGGTCTTAATCCATTTCAGGTAATTGAATCTATCCTTGCCTGGAGACTGCAGACCTACTGCATGTCTAGCAAGCAAGTGTCCTGGGATGGCTCAGTGGCTGCTTCTAGTCTGTGAACCACCTCTGAGTCAAGGGTGCAACCCCACATAGGATAAGCCATTTAGAAAATTGATGGATGGATGGACTCAACACTGGGAACGACGCCTTATTATTTTTCAGATAAAATGGCTAGACGGACAGAGGAAGACAGAGCTTTAATCTTAGTGACACACTAGTATGCTGTAATGATGTGGGAAAAGCGCAATCTGGTCTCTAATATCTGGCTGCTTTAAGACTGAGTTTAAATTTTCTTTAATGTGTTTATTTTAAAATGTTTTACATGTATATTTATGATGTCAAGGGTTCAGAAGTGTCGTCTCTGACCTCATGAATGCAAGGGAAATTTATAATACTGTGCTACTAGTGATTTCTGACCTGAAACCTTCTACAAAGCAAAGCCCTGACTAGCTGTACATCTGAAATTTCATTTGTGCCTGCTTCAATATGGAAAAAATATTTGGTTTGAATCTGCATATGCTTGGCCATATTTATGTTTCCTGTGGTGATATTTTGAGACATGCCTAGTATTGTAATGCATTACATAACAGACCTACACATTTGGCATGACCTGCTTAGGGTACAGGGTGGGTGAAACCCTGGACAGGAGGACACCGTCACACACCATGGGCAATCTCAATGTGCCAATTAGCCTGCGTAGCTTTTCTTTGGACTGCAGGAGGAAGCCTGCGGAGCACTGGGAGAACATGAGGACTCCACACACAGAGCAGAAGTGGGATTTGAGCCCATACCCTTGGCAGCAGGAGACAATAGTGCTAACCACTGAGCCACCATGCTACCTGATAAAGTTTTATTTTTCCCCAGTTCTGACATGTGTAATGTAGTCATCGCAGCTGCGGTCCTTGGGATCGGAGTACCCAGAGCATGACAGTGCACGAGCCGTACATCGTCCAGTGGCATTCCTGCGTGACGGGGGGGCGGCTCACGTGCCCCAGTGCTGTTCAGGAATCTCCCCACAGGACTCAGGTCATTATGCTTTTTGGCAGAGGGAATGTTCCGGTCAAGATAAAATCTGACTACCAGTGCTGACTTTGGTGGCAGAGCAAGGTCGCGAGGCTCGGTCTGTGCGACTGAGCTTCTAAAGTAGCTGATAAGTTATTCTTGTGCATGCCAAGAATTTACTCTCGATTCCTGTTTGCCAGTGGAATTTAAGTCCGACTCGTGCTTTAAAACAGTTGTAGCCATCCGTCATTATTGTTGAACATTGTGGAGATTTTCTAAGTACAGGGTGAAATGACATGTTGCTGTGAACGTCCGTGGGTCCGCAGACCCCTGCACACATGCTATCAGGTTCTCTTCAGTCCTGCGAACACGTGCAGCATGGTTCAAGGATTATTTTCTAGGAAACGAGAGAATTTCAGAAGACAGACCGCCCTGTGGCTCTCGTAACCAACGACATTTGGTGTCATTACAAGATACTATCATAGGCAGAGCCTCTGTAAACATTCGTAACCTCGTGAAAGTTCCCTCTCCATTGCAGCTGGTATAATAGAATATTTATGTCAGTATTTAGTTTGATTTAATTGTGCTCTAAAGCAGGCTTTGTAAAATGCATTGTTTATTTTTAATCTAGATGCCACTAAGGTACTTGTAAGGAAGTCTGAATAATCTCAAACAAACCCCCTCTAACAGAGAGACACACACACACACACACACACACACACAGAGTTTACATGCATTGATCACTTTACATGTTCTGTGTTTTCTTTCCCCCACTTCACACCTGGAAATGTGACCCCCCCCCCAGTTGTTTGACCACCAAAACCTCAGACTGCTACAGCCTCCCAGTAGACGTTCAGCCCCCTGAATCGTGGCTAAAACAGCAGCGTGTAAGCATACCTCATTGCTGTATTATGGGTTATGATGCAGGAAAATGAGATCTCTGATTGGCACGCTCTGCGTCGTCGTGTTTGGTGTGCATTTAAGCAGCTTCGAGATGAAAATGACCAACGTGGATGTTGTACTCGAATGCCAAACGGCGCGATCCACGTGGATGAGCTTAGCTTCAAGTCAGAATTGCAAATAAGTCGTGTAGAATAATACGATTGCTGGACAAGAGGTGGCCGTGTTCAGCTGTTCCGATTAAAGGTGGTACCAGTCTTTCTGATTTCTACCAGCGTCTCCCTGAATCCGAGCACCTCCTGCAGGCAGTGATTGATCAGGTCTGGGCCTTCCTGTAGTCAGTGTGATCTAAACCTCCTTTCAGACTTTATTTAATCCTTCATGTACACATGGATCAGCATCAACATGCACACCGTTTGAGGAGGAATTCTGCAGTAAGTAACAATATACAGCTACCTGTGACTGCATAGATCTTTTTTTTTTTTATAAAGCAAAAGGCTTAAATTGGTAGTGTTAATATTATTTCTGGTGTTTTTCCATTCATTTGTGGCCAAATGACCTCAGACAACGGCCTACGATAAAGAATGCATATTTTTAAATGATGAGTAGTTCTTGGAGTAGAGGACATGGCTGTTTTTTTTTTTTTTCTTTTTCTTTTTAATAAGGCAGATTGCAGCTTCTTCCTGTGTGTGTGTTTCCATTTAGGGGAGAAGCTAAGAAAGTAACAAGGCTTCATTAACCATATATGGGTGTCTGTCCTACATTCAGAATGGCACATTTCCAGTGTCAAAACATTAACTTCCTGTCAATTTGTTTGGCTTTTTTTTTAATAATCGGTCTTCTCAGATTTCTTAAGACCTCAGATAAACATAACTTAAGATAACAGTTATGCTTTTTGCCAAAGAATGGTTTGGTGCTCCCGTTGTGCTGTTCTTTTTTCCAGTTACGTGAACAAAAAGGCTAGCAAACGCATCCTTCGAGATCTGACAGATGAACGAGCGTCCTAAGATCCATTAATTCTCGTGATGCTTTCTCATCGATTCCATGTTCAGTACATCGGCTCTTCTGCTCGTCTCAGCTGTCTTGTTGTTTGACAAAACCTTGGTCTGTTAACCGATGCACGCCGAGGCTGCTCAGTCTTATGGAAGAGCTGTGCGATTTCACAAGCTGCTCATTGCAGGCTTAGAGTAGATGTAGTGGAATAATGAACATGATTGGCCTATTACTCATTGAAATTTTTTCAACAGCGAAATCTTAATTTGTCCCATTCCGTTCCTAGTTACACAATCCAGGGTTGTCTGGAGTTAAAATCTCATTTTAACTTCAGTCCTTTAATTAGGCAGTTTTTAGGGGATGGTTTTTGTCAGGAAATGGCCTGTCATTTGACTCACTAACACATGAAAGCTGGGGTCAGGTTTATGTATAAAAATAATTGGTAGTTTTCTGTTGATATCAGGCACAGAACCTTGCCGGTTTCGTCTTTAAACCTCCAGTGACGTGGTTGCATGTGTGGAGAGGCCTTGTGTGATTATGGTGCCTGAAAAGGACTACATGAAATTTTGCAATATGATCAGCACCTCTGTTGCGTTCTGCAAAGATGCATGGAAAACATTTCACTTGGTGTAACATCTTGGTGCCGGCCAGTACCGTAGATGAGTCTTTGAGAAAAGGCTACTAGCAAATTCAGCTTTTTCTTAAATATGCTACAGGTAATAAAAATGGTACATAACAGAATATAGACTATACAAGAAGTCACTACAGGATTGAATATTGACATTTGCATTATAACCTAAATGGAGCATGCAATCATCTACACGACAAATCGGGTAAATAATGAACATAAGAACTACTTTCAAAAAGTAACAGAAAGGCATACATCTGTGACCGAATTCCGAATGGCAAAGGCGTAATTCACTTGGAGGTTTTGGCATTACATTAAGCAAGTCATAAATAGGCTGTGGTTATGAGGCATGGGAGTTCAGTCATGCCATAACCCCAATTAACGCTCCTTTTAAAAGGTGCTTTATCAGATACTAGTTTCACTTTTGTGGAACTCCATGATTGGATCGATTTCTTGCACTTCTGTTGCAGGCTCTCGACAGTGACAGGACGGTCTTGCAGAAAATGAAGAAAGCTGCTAAGGCCAAGCATGCATCCGGTCAAGGTGAGATTAGCGCATGCAAGCTTGTCGAGATTTCCTGTATGTAAACAGCAGAGTGTGAAAAATGGCGCCACCTAGAGCTGAGCCTGACGTTCTATATTTGTCTGTTTACACGATTCGCCAGTCTGCTAGCAGACCTTTTTGTGTTTCCTACACCGAATACTTCCAAAAACGTTCCTGCCTGTAACTGCCTGGGCTGGAGTTGTATTCAGGAGAGATTTGCATGTTCAGGTTACCCATTTATATGCTTCCATCCAGAACACATCTCACATCTAGAGGTGTATATCAATTCTGTGGAGAAGCTGGCCGTGAACTTCTGTACCGGTGGAGAACAGGAGCTGGCGTCGGCCTTCAATAAGTTTGCGGAATTCTCCAAAGAGCTCCTGCTGCCAATGAAGAACTTGGTGAGGGATTGAGAGAGGGGCTGCTCTGCCGGTTTGGGTTTGTGTGTGCCAGCGTTGGTCCCATTTAAGCATCTTAAACAGGATAGAACTGAAATATTTCTTGCATCAGTACCCAGTGCCACGTAACAAGCTTAATTTGCTCATGGCCCTGAATTGGTAGTGTCAATCTGACATGTAGGTACGTGAAAGAGATGAGATAATCATATATAACCTCATAATCAGATATTAAATGCAGATTTCTAGATACATTTTTGAGTTTCTATTTCACAGACACCATCAAGATCTAGATATTAAAACTGTAAAAACAAGTTCTCTTGTTTTCTGATTGAATTGTGACACTTGCTTGAAAGGCCTTTTGTGCATTAAGTGGAAACTTCTGTGTTGCAGGTGTGTTGCATTGTGAGTGGCCTCACTATGTGTTGAAATTACTTCAGTGTGCTATTTTCAGATCATTCCTCGTTTCACTTTCTACTTTTTTATGGACCCATTTATATTAAAATGCCCTTCTGCAAGGTCACCGGTCGAAGTGGTCAACCCTTTTATCGCCCATCAAAGAGTTTTCGTTTTAACGTACTGAGTGTGTCTCACCCACAGTTGAAGAGTATGCTTCACAATGTGAACTTCTTTCTGGATTCACTCGTGAAAGGGGATCTGAAGGAGGTGAAAGGGGTAAGTTTATAACTCTGCCAATGAGAAGCTCGAACTTTTTATCAGAAGAGTCACCCAGAATTTTGTGTCAAATTGTAGAATGTATTGTACCACATTAATTTGATTCCCTGTGTCACTCTCTGTTTATGTGAAACCGTAGTGTATCGATGGAAGCTGAATTATTTAGCAGTTCCATTGGATGTTATTCAGCAATTGTCATAAAGTGGTAGTTCTGGTCACGGCCACAAGGTGGCGTCCTCACCAGCACAGTTAAGCTGTAGAGTGAAAGCATTTCTCCTTTTTCTTTCCAGGATCTAAAAAAGCCCTTTGATAGAGCATGGAGGGATTATGAAAATAAATTGTAAGTGTACCCATACCGAAGTCTATTTTTTATTATTTTTTTTTTTTTTCTCCGCTGTAATTTGTCAAACTCTCTTTTTGTACTGTTTTTTTTTTAATGATGCATCTTCCACCTATAATGGCAGCTTCTGGGGAAAAAACTTCAATATTTACTCTGAAAATATACTGTAGATAATTAGTTACAAGAATGGCATGTCTGCAGTCATCTTTCTCAGGAAAGAAAACAACTCCTGCTTCCTCCCCCTGAGGAAGACGCACTCAGGCTAATGACTCAAGCATCCTGAACACCAGATCGCCTGACGGCTTCATATTCAGCGTACCGCACACGTCGTTCACATGCAGTAGGCCCCACACGGGCTCTGCACTCACCAGTCTGTAACTGTAGACCTGTAGGCACAGCAGACTCCAGAACACTGCAGTGGTGGTGGTGTTCAGCTTTCTCACGCTTATTCAGGGTAGTTTCAGAGCTCTTTCCTCTATAGCCACTTTTTCCATGTGGGAAAACTTCAGTTGTCATTTAAAAGGCATTGCTGGCAGCATGGAGTTGGATAACTGTGCAAGCTTTTGTTACACGATTTTTCCCAGTCTTTAAGATCATTCGCAGCATATAAACTTTTTTTTTTCAGCTAGTAGCATCTTTAATAGTTGATTGATTCACTTCAGGCCCAGTGTAGTCAGCTTACAATAGTGCTCAAGAACCACAAATAATTTGATTTGGAAGTTTAAAAAAAATAGAATTTATACCTTCCAGGGTGGTATCAAATCTGGGAGGATTTGCTCTCAGTGATGGAAAGGAGAGAGTCATCCAACTAATATTCAATTAATGCAACACCTGTTTAGCAGTCCTTAACTAATAAATATGGTTTGCATAGAAAACACTGCAGCATAGCTCAGTGCATACGCCTACTGGACAGCATGTAAAATGTACTGTAGGTAAATGACAGAATATGCATAGGTTTTCATAGGGATGGTTGGGGACGTGTCCTGATGGACTTTCTGGAAAGCTGAAAATATCCCTACCAGCTTTTACACGTATAGTAAAAGCAATTTTTTCAAATAAGTTTTGGTTCCCTACCAGCTTTCACGCCAAGCCTTCACTTCTACACATGAGAATAAAATTCATTTTACAAATCAATTTGTTGGCATAAAAACTTCCAAAAAAAAAAACAAAAACGTATTTTTAGCTCACTGTGTCTGCTGTTGACAGGTCCTATCAGTTGAGATTTGCTGACCTTTGTGTCTAGTTTTTACTTTTATTTTCAGGGTTATTCTGCGTTTTCAAAATGTAAGCAGCTAAACTAATTTTTTTAAACAAAAAAAAAAAAAAAAGTTATTTTGAGCATCCCTGTTTAAGTGGTTGCGCTTCCCTGCACGGCTTCCAATGAGCCGTGCGACTGCCGTGTTTCCCACAGCGTGAAGATCGAGAAGGAGAAGCGGGAGCTGGCGAAGCAGTACGGCATGGTACGCACGGAGGTGAGCGGCGGCGAGATCGCCGAGGACCTGGAGAAGGAACGCAGGATGTTCCAGCTACAGATGTGTGAGGTGACGGAGGGGGCGGGGCTTACCGCTGCTGTGGTAGGCCTGGTGTAGTTACCAGGTGTAGGTGTGCATGCCTGATATCATGTACCTATGTCTGTACTCCCAGCAGGTTGCAAAATATTGCTGTTCTTACAGAACTGATGATTGATCACGATGCAATTTATAGTCTGTATTTAAAAAATAATTTGTTTAATAATTAATTTTATCAGAGTGGAACAAACCAACCACCAAGTTTCAAATGCTGAGACCAGGAGTTTTTCTTTTAAAAAGCATACTGTTTAATTTTGTCAAGACTAAGAAACATCCTGAGGTTTCGTTCCTGCTTGAAATGCCGGTGACACCTCACTGTCTAGCGGTGTGTGACAGCCTGCTGTGGGTGGATGCTGCAGCCATCTCGGGTTTCAGAGTGTCTGCGTGCCCCCGTGGTCGTCGACATCCTTCAAAATGCCTCGTCTCTCCACAGTACCTCATCAAAGTGAACGAAATCAAAACCAAGAAAGGCGTCGACCTGCTGCAAAATCTCATTAAGCACTACCACTCGCAGTGCAAGTGAGTAGCGATTCAGCGTTAGATTAATTAATGTTATTCATCACACTCTTCCGAGCGTCGCAAAGTTTATGCCGTTTTTGTACAGCTGATTATGCTGAAGCACTTTAGTTAAGTACCGCTCAATGGTCTAACAGCATGACCCTTGTGGGATTAAAACAACAGTCTCTTTAGTAGAAGGCCTGTTTCTTTATCATCTATTTATTTATTTATTTATTTTCAATCCCGATGCTACCTTTTGGCAAATTCATGCCGTTTCCCCGATGGTACCTTGTCCTTGTTCTGCCTGAGTGGAGAGCGAGGTGATTATATCTCATGTAAAAGCCTTTAAGAAGAGCAAAATATACGTAAACATTGAAGTTATATTTATTGCATCTCACATGTGTTTGGTCTTTTTGTTTTGAGGTTTGGCCTTCTGGGATTAAATTACTGCTGTAGGTAATTTAAGTACATGAAGTATTTGTAAGTCATTTCCATTTTTTTTTTTTTTTTTTTTTTTACATGAAATGAGTAACAATTACATTTTAATATGAGGAGGTGAGCTGCTTGTTTTTGAATTGCCTACAAGTGGCTGGATTTTAAAGGCCAGAATGCGGATTCTAACTACCACTGCAGTGTGGAGTTTTATTATGGCATTATTAAGATCGTTAATGACTGAATTAATCTCATACTTTGTGGAAAGACAGCTGTGATCTATGGACTCTTTGTGTTCTGCAGGGGAGCCTCTTAATGAGGGGTTGTATGTTCCTGGTTATTAAATCTATCCTTATTGTTAGTTTTTTTCGGGAGTGTCTGGCAACCACAGAGAAACTCAAGCTCCACATCGATGATCTCTCCGGAAAACTGCACCACGTGAGTACAGTCCACGTGTGGCAATGGCAGCTACCTCAACCCACTTTGTATGACGTGAATCCCAGCATGCCGAGCAGGGAGTCTTTCGGGGGGCTAGTGACAGTGATGCAGGGGTGCACGGTTCCACTCTGAGGGGCTGTTTGTCCTACACTTGGGTGACGTATTTGTCCTGTATGACGTCAGTGTCATGGGACAGGCTGTGGAATTACAGAAAGATTTGGATTAAAGTCACTGCGAAATCTTATCTGTCAGCCAATCACTGACACAGCTGGCGTATGCGCTGTGATTGAGTCGTTGAAAAGAATAACCGTTGCAGGTGCTGATAATACCTGCTGTGCCGCAATCTTCCCGTTTTCCTACAGGATCATACATGTCGATATTCTGACGCATCCGGGCCTGAAACCCTGCAGTTTGGTTTCAGGCCGACTGACGGTGTGCGATCGTTCGGATGTGAGACTTGAAAGAACTGCTGGTTAAAACTGGTGTACTACCTGCCCGAACTACCACAGCTGGTACTATGACCGCGTCTCCAGATTCAGGGCATGTCCATTCTGTTGCTACGGTTATAGAGGCAACATTCACAAAGTGAAAAAGGATTCTCACTAAAGGAATGTCAATCAAAAAAACTATAATCTTACTACACACTCACTGCTGTACCATACCGCTAAACATATTTTCTACCATTAGATATGACATGCAAATCAAATCCTGTATATGAGTGCCCATCATCTACTAACTAGAGTTTTCAGATTTCGCTCATAGCAAATATTTGTGCATTCATTTTAATTATAAATTCGAGATCTCCTTTAACTTTCACAAGTGTCTCTGTACTCTCCATGCTGGATCTGCCGGGAGGCGCTAATGAAAACAAACGATGTAGAAAGGGGGGCCGTGCGGGATGTGTAAACGGACAGCAGGGATTGTGTCAGTGAGTGTGTGGACGGCCCCTGTCCCAGGTCAAGCACGCCCAGGACGAGGAGAAGAGGCGTCTGTGTTCCCTCCGAGACCAGCTCCGGCCCGTCGTGCTGCCTGAGCTCAAGGAGGTAAGGCCCAGCAGCAAACCAGCAAGCAGACACCGGCTTCCTGGAAGCTTTGGCAGTTGGGGGTAACTTAACAAATGAGTTGTGTGCCAAAGGTGCGAGTGTGGTTGTCACTAGTCAGAGAAGCTTTAAAAGCTGGGCTTAGATCAGTAAAGTACTTGATCTTTGTGTCCATGATACTGGCCGTAAACATGGGTCATAATGTTGGCTGTACAGTTCTGCCATACTGTATGTAATGATCTGCACTATTGAATAACATGCAAGGCTTTTCTTAATAATACATTTAATTTTTTTAATGCAAACGTTGCAGGCAAGGAGAGTAAGTTTGTTTCTAATGTGTTTAAATATCAGTACTCAATTTGGTCACTTTCTATATTTGTTACGCTTTTCTTTTAAAGCGCGGTATCCCAACAAACAGGGAACGTTACAGGAACGTTAAGAACGTAACGAGAACGTTATTGGATGTTGTGGGAACGTTCCCTGTTTGCTACGATGTTGCACTGTGTTTGCCGTCAGGGTGACTGGCATCCAGCCTTTAAAGTCTGCTTATTTGTGGATTGTTTTTTATTACACCATTTTAATTAATGCAACACATTTTAGTCTTTAATGTGTAGTTAATTGCATTCTTTCATCTGTTTCCCAGTCTAAGTATTTAGCAGCCAGTTCTGCCATTCGCACTCGGTAACATTTTGTGTTTGGCGATGTTTCTGTGATTGGACTCGTGTGTTTTTTTTTCTTTTCCACTTTGCATCTCCAACAAAACTGCCATCATTGTCTGCTGCTAATATTCCCGCTCTCTCCTGTGGTCCAGCTTGTCTGCTGGGCAAGGATAGCAGCCAAGCAGGTGGTCTTCCTCTCAGGTGCAGCGAAGTGACGCTGGTTTCTTCTCATCCCATACAGGACTCCCTCAGCAAGCAGTCGGTCTACAGCATGCATCAGCTTCAGGGTAACAAGCAGTACGGCACGGACAAAACGGGCTACCTTTACAAGAGGAGTGATGGGTAATCTCCCACATGCCCCCCCTCGTTATTTTTTTTAATTGCATATGAAGGATTATACTTATTAAAGTACGTGGACATTGATCTTGTTATTTCTGGCACAAAATAGCCAATACTTATCAACAGGACACATGTATGAATAGTACTTAATGAATTTCTATAGTATTTACTGTGCCTAATTAAACTACTGCCATAATCTGTGTGAGTTACTCATATATGGCAGGTTTGACCTATTTTTTTTTTTTTTTTTTTTTTTATTTACCACCTGCAAAAATTGATGTAAAAAAAACTTTCTCTCACAGACTCCTCCCAGATTTTGAGTAGGGCTCTCTAGCACGACACTGCAGTTAATTACCCGTCTGCCGTCAGTAGCGAGCACTGTCCCGTGGTGCTGAATGGCGGGTGTCTGTGTTCTCCGCAGGCTCAGAAAAATGTGGCAGAAGAGGAAATGTGCCGTGCAGAACTGCTACCTGACCATCGCACACGCAACGGTTAGCGTTCCCCTGCGGCTCTCACAGCTCTGATGGACATTACTCAGCATCTGACCATGGAATAAATGCATCCAGCGGGCGATGGGTCTGTCCTGCTCTTCTGTGTGGAGTCATGTATACGGAATTCATTTACGGAGTCTCTCGCCAAAGTGGCTTCGGCAAAACGTTTTTATCGTACAGCAAACTAATTCCTGTGATGCAGCGTCGGCATCCTGCGGGCATCGAAAACGCAGCTGTAATTCTAAATAAGGACGGCTCTTTAACACCCTTCATACCACGCAAGATCGTCCTCACCAAGGTGCTGTGTAAAGGTGTCATGAGTGATTTTACATATAAATGGTAATATCCTCCAGGGGAAAGAGGCGGAGACGGGAAAGGATGGTGACGTTACACAGCGGTGTGTGTGAAAGGTGTTGCTTGGCCAAGCTCCCAAACAAATGCTCATTCAGCCATTTTCCTGACCAAAAGCCAGCTCAGTCCCTTCTTCATCACCTTAAGCTAGGGGTATATTTCAAACAGAAAAGACGTTGTTTGCCCAACATTCGTGCATCTTGTGCAGGCAGGAAAACTTCAGTATACACCGTTGGTTTCTCTACAGTTGGTCCAAAATCGTTGGGTAGTCAGTTGTGTAACACAGTAATAATTTTTTGCGCAACCATAACAGACACGAGAGAAAGCTAGCTGATATCCACATCTACATGACAGAGCGCCTGCAAGACAAGAGGTCTCGGGGCCGAAACGATCTCAACCCGCACCTTTAAAGACATTAATGACCAGCGGTTCATCTAAAGATTCATTTAATTTTTGTTTCTGAAACTATTCTATATTGCGGCCTGTGTCCAGGTCTCTTTTACAAAAAAGATGTTAAATCTCATGGGACTAAATGGTAATAAAAATTCATGGAAAGAAATCACTCTTTCACCAAGTTTTGTGGTGAAATTGTGCAACATTTTTGTTCGCCCCCTCCTGTTGGTAGGGTGAAACTACACTGCGTCTTTTTATGGGCCTTTCTGAGTATGATGTGTTTGGTGGCTTTACACGCCTCATGTCCTAAGCATTAAAAAACTGTTTTTCATTATTATATGTAATTAGCAGCTATTCTGCACCCAGTGGCTCAGTGTTTGGGGTTTTTCCCCCTCCTCCAGTGTTGGGGGTTCGTATCCCTGGATACGTCTATGCAGACTGTTGTAAAGAACAGCATCTTTCAACCGACAAACGCCTTCCTTCAGACACGACTGTCGTAGCATGCTGTATCTCATGGGTGTTGTCATTAATAGCCTTAGATTCCATGATCTACGCATTCACGTGCCATTCGTGCTCAGTTTGGGTTTGTCTAGCTATTCTGCATGATGTGGACGAATGAAAATGGGGCAGCAGTGGCCGTCTCTTTGTCTTGAGAGTGTAGAGGTTGCATCTGATAATTATGGGCTTCCCTCAAAGTGTCATGTGACCTGCTGTGTGCTCTCTCTCTCCCCTCCCCCCCACACCCTTGACTCAGCCAAACAAGCCTCCAGCCAAGCTGAACCTCCTCACATGCCAGGTCAAGCCCAGCTTGGAGGACAAAAAGTGCTTTGACCTCATTTCCCGTAAGTTGTACCCTTTGCCACAGCCCCCCCTTTCTGTGACCTTACGCCTCTGTATCTTCTCGAACTTGCTAGCCCCTTTCATACAGCTCTCAGTAAAAGTCTAATTTATGCAGGAATGCATTCATAATGGATAATCCATTATGTCATAGCCTGTATGTTTCCTTAATTGAATGTAAAAAATGTTTATTTCACTCAGACCTGTCATCCTCATTAGTAACTGCTGTTATAATGTGAACAAATGCAGCAGACTGTGGTTATAGACTCTAATTACTAAGCGAGGCAGAGAGTCAGGATGCAGAGGCTGCAGCTAGTAATTATGGGCTTAATTCAAAGCATCATGTGAGCTGTTTTGTGCTGTACCCCCCCCCCGACCTCCTGTTTGGAATAAAGGGCTCTTAATGTGAGGTGGTCCAATCCACACACCGTCCTGTTCACCTCCATGGTAATGAAGCACGTGGGGGACGATCGCCTGCGATAGAAGCCGACACTAATGACTTACCCATGCCCTGCCTGTCACAGTCACTGCTACCATCTTGAGTCTGTTTGGATGTGTTAATGATGCTCATTAATCTTACACGACGCCCCCTGTCTTGTGCAGATAACCGCACATACCACTTCCTGGCGGAGGATGAGTCTGAGTGTCTTGCGTGAGTAGCCTCGCTTGTTTCTCCTGCCTTAGTGTTGACACAGCACTGGTAGTTTCATTAATCGGTCGCTCAACAGCTGGCATTTTCCAACCATGTGCTGTGAAAGCAAAACAAGGTTTCACAGGGAGGGCAGCCACTGGGCTGGGTGTGTTAATCACCTGTTTAATGCAGCTCTTGGGTGCCATTCATGTGTGCAGAGACACCTGATGGACAGGTGCGTGTGTGTGTGTGTGTGTGTAAGGTATCCAAAACGCTTTTTTATTGGTGACTTTTTGGGAATCAAATGAGTTTTGATTGTTTAACACCTCGTCTATCCAGAAAGCAGTACGATTTTTGGGTGTATGGGTGCATCGAACATCTGACATCCAACTTTTTTTTCTTTTTTTTTTTTACTTTCAGCACTGTGACGTTTTGTTCATAACCCCACTGTGTGTGTGTGTGTGTGTGTGTGTGTGTGTGTGTGTGTGTGTGTGTGTGTGTGTGTGTGTGTGGGGGGGGGGGG
>JAACJT020000211.1:0-21159 GCA_009936485.2 Gymnarchus niloticus | reverse complement strand
ACTGAAAATGAGAGCCAAAAACTCTGAAAGTCCTTCAGGAAGCCTGGAGAACTATTCCTCAAGACTACATTAAAAAAATATAAGACAGTCTGGCTCTTTGGAAGCAAAATATGAAGAAATGAGGGGTGGTTCAAGACTTTTGCACAGTACTGTAGATCTAAACTTTTATAATGGTTAGACGACGACTCTATATCCTAAGCTGACTGCTATTACTTGAATTCATGCAATTCAATTACGTTGAATAAAGCCATTTTATTCTCATCAGTCATATTGTTAGGTTAGCGCTATTTTCTAGCCAATGTTTGTAAACAGTAAATCACATTTAAAAAAGGGAGGTCTGTACACATGCTAATACTCCATTCAACCTTTTGTCTGAGCTGCTATATAAATTGCTTAAGGTCTTAACATAGCTTTAAGTATTAACATTAACATTATACAACACAACATACTGGCACAGGCTTTGGTTCGATACTCATGCAATGAGATGTGCAATGGTTCATTGATTTTAGACATCCTTTTGGATATCAGAAAATATCTGCAAGACAATATGACAGTGTAGATTTTACATCATAGTTAGTTACATTGAGTGGCATTTAGCGTATATATCATATTCTCATGTAAGAGCAAGTACTGCATAGAACCAAGAGACGTGACACAGACAGAAGAGAACATTTAAAGAACATAGCATAAATATAAAATGAGGAATGCATGATGTGGGTGCATGCTTATGGATATGTTACCATATATATGAGAATGGACAAAGATCTCTCGATTAGGTTTTTGCATGGTTGTCTAGGATAACTGCGTCTACTTCACGTTAAAAAAATGTCAGGCCTTCAGAAGACCCAGAAAATATATCAAACAGCTAACTGTTACATTAGCATTTCGCATTTCACGTTTCCCAGAAAACGCATCTGGACTTTGCTGTTGTTGTTGGCAACACATGAGAGAGATTTGTGACGTAAGGCTAGGTGGTGGGGTTAACCGGTCTGAAGACTGCGCAACCCTGGGCTTCCGGGGGATGTTAGGTGGCTTTTGAAAGCTGTAAGTCATTGTCATTGCATCGCTGACATTAGACAGCTGAGCATTATGAGTGGCCGTGGTCCTTAGACAGTGCAGTGAGTTTTTGACATAATTTAGTTAACAATGGTCATGTGGAGGAGAGTGAAAAATTCTTTGTGTTTAGGCAATATGACAAGAAATTCACTAGTGATGTTAATACTTATAAATATTAAAATGCCTACTGCAAGACAGGGTTCAGTCCAAAGCAGGGAAGACATTCAGGTGATGAGCCCAGTCACCTGTGCTTTCGTACCACAATTTTAATCTTCAGTTTTTTTGTTATTTCTTATGCTGTATTCCATACCCATCTGTTTCCCTTCCAAAGATGCATTTTCCATATAGTGTTCCGCTGCGTTTCCTTTGTTCTGAAGCCAAAACTGCTCGTCCTTTGTTTTGGTACCTCCACATTGTTCTTGAACCCGTTTCCACTCTCATACTTACACAAAGCGTCACAATGGCCTACTCACTTTGTTCAACTTGCCACACCATTCGGAACGAATCTAACACCCACATGTATATCGCTATGAATCATTCCTAGCTATATGTCAATAGGAAGGGAAGGATTTAAACAAGGGTCAAATGATGATGTACCACAATGAATGATATGAGTAGTTGAATTTAAAAAGAACGTGAGGAATCGGGTTTGTGATTTGGCAAAGGGACTGCTGTGACATGGGTATTGTCAGTCAGCGAGCAGGTTTCCTGGGTCAAAAACTTTCAGGGGTACTGGGGAGCTGGTAAGAATTGGATGCTGCAGAAAGGAGCCATGTGGCATGGATGGTAATCAGAATCACTCTGGTTTATCAGAGTAAACAGCCCAAGAAGCAGCTAGAGGCTAGATGTCCCCATAATGTGGTACATCAGCTATATAATTGCATTTTCCACCTGTGTCCTGCATGTTCTTACCTGTTCTATAGATATCATTTATAATAAGACTCAACAATGTGGCTTAGTATTCTGCTGGATACGAGTATGCAACCCGTAGATAAAATAGGTTAGATATCTACTTTAACATATTTGAGATAAGATGCAGGTTAAGTAAATGAATTAAGAGCTAATGAACAATTCAGAATGCACAAGACATTGTCGACCCAGCCGTCCTTCACAACCAGTTAGTACTGGAGTCCCAGTGTGCTTGCATCCTATCCCATGAAGCACAGGGCAACAGGCAGTGGACACCTTGAATGGAATTCCCATAAGTCAAAGCGCACAATCCAACGCACTGATCTAACCATGCATTTATGAGTTGTTAGAGCAAACCAGAGTATTTGGTGAAAACAACACATGATAGCCCAACACACAGATAGTCAGGGACCATTGACAGCCCTTGAGGTGCGAACTACTGCAAGGTGAGGAAACTGGAGAAAGCCAGTTGTTTTTTGATGTAGTTAACTTTGTCATTAGTTAAGTAAATGTTTCAGAATAGTTTATATGCCTTATGTGTTACAATCACAATGATATTGGGAAAATAGCTTCATTTTTACACAAGGTAAAATTTTCTTGGTTAATTAAAACAGAACAGTCGTTTTGTATTACTTAAATCGAAAATTAAGTAACTTAAAAATAAATAAGTGCAATAATATTGATAGCAACACCAGAAATCCCTTTACACCAGTACAATATAGCTGCCTTTGTGGTTACTTATGTTGGGTCCATAAAGTGCATTCAGTAGAAAAATTACCTGAAGTAAAGCTTGTGGGATTTATTTTCAGGTGTGTGATATGATTTTTTATCATTGTTTTGTCCTTTTTTTTCTTCTTTTTTCATCGAGCATTTCCTCAAAGCAACCAAACTGTACCGTCCTGTTTTATAAATCACCAGTCACTGCACAGGGTTCATTGGCAGGTTATCCTAAGGGCAATTTAAAGCTTTCAGTTGAACATAACTCACATATTTTAGCAGTCTGCTTTGACGCAACATGAGATATCTAAATGTAAACATCTTAACGCTGGTTTTCTTAGAACCCACGACTATTTCCGATAATTTCATCATTAAATTTTCACTTCAATGTTTGATTTTAATATTTTCTGGATTTTTTGGGAGGATTTTTATTATTAAGTGAATATATATGTATTGTTTTTTAATAATCGATGAACGTATTTGCACCCTAAGGCTGCCTGGGATAGGCTCCAGCCCCCCCGGGACCCTGATTAGGATTAAGCAGTTCGGATGGATGGACAGGTGAATGCATGTCTATATATATACCGCAGTATGGGTTCACATTCTATATAATTTATATATTATAAATCATTGCTTGCTTGCTTTTTGTTAGGCTGTTATGCAGAAAGAGATGTCACATCACATCAACTCTAGATTTATATATCTAATATGGTACTGACAGTTCATATTCTTAACTTAAACTTGCATATATTCTATTTACAACATCATGAGGGATTAATTACTCCAGGGTTGTTTTTACTAAGTGCCTCTTAGATGCTATTAAGACACTCATTCTTCTTTACTCTTGAGTCTAATATAATCCCAGTAATCCACGTATTACACGCACCGATACTGTTTTGCTTGTGTCGCTCAACCACTCGCTATTACGTAACCAGTCTGGTAAAAGCCTACTCTCTGTAAGTTTTGAATAGGAGCGGCAATAACAATATAAAAAAAACCACGCAACTCAGCAAAACAGAATGCTTGAGCTTTCCAGTGGCGCCAGTCTGCACTGGAGTCAGTCATCACTCTTGGACAAATGTACCAGGAACAGCATTTCAGGACAACGATAAGAAACAAGTTATCGAAATGACATGCTAATGACCGATTTGTTGTAGGGAAATTTTACCATACAAACCTGTTCATGTCAGTCTCACCATAAATTTTACCGCACATCTGTGTCCTTATAATGGGGCTTTAGATGAATAGAAAAGCATGTTGGATATGATATTCATTCAATAGTAACTCTGTCAATGGAAAAGAGAAATAGATTAAGATGCTAGTCCATTTAAACAACTATGATATTTCCATGAAAATTTTAAATTGAGTTCACTACCTGATACACCTGTAGTATTTAATCTATAGTGGATCACAATTTTCAATATCAAATATGTGTGTTTTCTAGCAACTGACAGATTTCATGATTATTTTAGAGATATACCTTGTAATATTTCTGAAAATTCTATGTTCTTTAACTATTCTTGGCTCTGTGGTTTACACTAATAAAGTATCTATTAAAATTTACCATTAAAAAGTATCTATCTATCTATCTATCTATCTATCTATCTATCTATCTATCTATCTGTTACACAGTGGAACATGGAATACTATACAACTATACTGTACTCCCACCCCCCCATGGGTTTTGAAGCATCATTTAGTGCCAGCATGAGGAGAGGAGAGATGCTGGGTATATTGGGAAAAGAATGTTGAAGGTGGAGCTGCCAGGGAAGAGGAAAAGAGGAAGGCCAAAGAGGAGGTTTATGGATGTGGTGAGAGAGGACATGCAGGTGGTTGGTGTGACAGAGTAGAATGCAGAGGACAGGAGGAGATGGAGAAGGTTGATCCACTGTGGCGACCTTTGAAGGAAGCAGCCGAAAGAAAGTAAGGTGATGTAGTGCCAACATTGATTGGTTAGTCCAGTATAGTCCCACCCACCACAGGTTTTGAAGCCTCATTTGTCCCATATGTATTTTTGCTAAATTATAACCAATGACATAATCAGCATGCTTTGTTTTTTGTCACGATCATTATGTTGTCATAATGTGACTCCAAACAATCTGTAAAATACAATAAACATTTTGAATTTGTTTTAATAAGCTTAACTACACCAGTTACACAACCAGTAGTGCACATGAAGCAAACATGCAAGGTGTGCAAACAAACAACCTTTAAATAAATGTAGTCTTAGCCAAGCAGCATCAATACTTAAGTTAGCAGCTAAGTTGAGGCAGCTATCCTGAGTTTTGGCTTGAATACTCCCAATAATGAAGGCTGAGCCAGGTTGCATATGGGGGGTGTATCACTATTCTGAAATCATATAAGAGTATGTTAATAAAGAGTAAAGATATTGCCCAGGGGGCAGCAGACTGTGGGTAAAACAGAATGATGGTCTTGAGACTGTGAGGACATCCCAGCCTTACACTTTTAGATGACTGGGCAGATCAGGAGCCCAGAATGTGAAGGAGAAGGAAAGTGTGAAAGCTGGATCAACAGTTGACATAATCAGAACAGTCTCGAGCAGCAGTGTTTAGCAGGGACTTGTTGGTGCCAAACATACCCGTCTGTTACTCAGTTACCCTATCTACAAACTCTGATAGCCTGCCACAATGCTTGATATCTGAGAAACCAGAAGTAAGGTGATTAATTTGCTGCAGACTGCTTTCAGGCATGTTAGTTTTATTTGACTTTCGCAGCTGGTGAATCTATTGCTGTGTTTGGGCAAATTCACATCTATGACCATAATTATTGTGTATGAAAGAATTTAATGACTGTTTAAATCAATCCATAGAAGGTAGAACAAGTGCCTTTGGAAAACAATGTAAGATGTTTCTTGGGTTACCCACAGCAGTAGTAACACAATTATATTAATTATAGATTAATTACATGGGAGTGCATGTTAAGACTGTTATTGTGACATACAAGTTCTGGACTGATTTCTCAGTGATTATGACTCATTAAAAGTCAACTGTCATCTACAATTAGTCTCTTACTGAAACTGTATTATAAAGTTCTTTTTTGATGCTGTCAGTGACAATGCAAAGTGCATTACTGAACCCATGCCCATTAAACCAAATGCCTCCAGCCTTCCCTGGATGTCTCTCATAGACGTGTCACATCTTGTCTGATGAGCAGAAGATGTACAGCAGCTCTCTAAGTCGGTGTAATTGTCAGACTGAGTGTTCCCAAAGTTTTCATTAAAAAAGCGATTCAGGATGGGCTGGTGTGTGTGTATGTGTGTGTGTGTGTGTGTGTGTGTACCATGTTTATGTTATGTTGTGGGGGACAAAATGTTTCCAGGAGGTAATAAAAATCTGACATTTTTACATTGTGGGGACATTTGCCTTGTCCTTACAAGGGATAACTCAATTTAATAAAAATCTGTGAATGCAATCAAAAAACCAAAAGAGCCAAAAGTCTTGTATTTTGTTGGGTTACTTATGGTTAAGGTTATGGCTGGGTAAGGGTTAGGGGTGTCGTAGTTAGGATTGGGGTGAGGCCCATAGATATGAATAGAAGGTCCCCACAAGGTTAGTAATACAAACGTGTGTGTGTGTTTGGTGGCCTGAACCTCTGGAAGTAACATAACCCGTTTGTTCAGTTCCAAAGCACAGCCATTTCAAAGGTAAGTCCTCACGCGGCTGTCTGGCCTTTAACTTAGACGACTCTTCTGAAGCTTTCCAAAAAAAATTTCTAGGTGCTACTTTTAGCACAAGGAATCGATTTGTCGCCAGGTTTTCCCCATCCAATTCCATCCAGAACAATCTAATGTTTATATGATAAATGTATGGTTTTTAACTAGCAGAGAAAGTCCTGAGCTGAAGTTATAAACACATCAATAATCATCTTTCCAAAAACCATGAGGCCAGGAGTCCATGGGACTTATCATTCAGTGCACCTGTGTGCACTCCAGAGTAGATAAGATCAGCATGCCTTGCCTTACTGTTGACTCTGATTAGCAAGGTGTGAACATGCAGTCCTCGCTGCCAGATATATTTAAAGAAGATAAGTACCTTCATTAGTATGCCTTATTTCACAATTAATTTTCCAAAACTCAACACCAGTGCAATCTCTCGGAATGTCGGACACCAAAGACTTGTATCTCAGTCAAGAGAAATAAGCTTTATTTCAGTGACAAAAGTCTAAAATTGATTGCAGTTCCGTTCAACCAGCTCTTAAAAATGCCATTCATATTTCACTTATTACAGGGGTTATAACTCCTCCTTCAGTATTACAATGGTAGCTGTAAATTGTTCAATGACTAGGAATCTGTGGCTATTATTTGTTTTGTTTTTTTTGTAAAGGTTTGTGCAAATCAAAAAACCTGATATCTTTCTGTCATTAGCTTTAGTGCCGTGACAATGTTATAATTGTTTTTATTTTATAAAATGTAGTCATCGCTATGTAAATGTTGTTCTTTCATGACAAAAGTCCATATATTTCTAATGTTGAATTTCACTGACTGATGCATATGCTATTGTTGAAGTCGTCCAAGATGCTTAGTTTACAGATCGATTTTTCTCCGTTTGGAGTTCCTTCATATGCATTTCATTTTCCTACATCTCACTTTGACTCTACTGCTCTCTTTCAGTATTACTGTTACTGTTAGCACTGCAAGCTCAACAAGTTTATGTTGAAACAGCTGCCGTACATCCTAGTACGTAGCTCCCCGATGTTTGTGCTCCCAAAAACTGTTGGACTACAATCTTACGTTGTCTTTCAGCTTCATGAATTCATGGTTAAATACACCGGTGCATGATTCTGAAATAGATTTTCCCCCGGTTTCTTCCCGCAGTCCGAAAACGTGTTGTAGGCTAATTGGCATGTCTTAACTCTCCATAGTGTGTGATTGGGTATGTGAGTGTGTGTGTGTGACTGTTCCATGTGATTGGTTGGCACCCCATGCAGGGTGTACCCCGCCTTGAGCACTAGGCAGCCAGGGATAGACTACAGGCCTCCAAGTGACCCTGGATAGGACGAAGCCATTTTGGAAATGGATGGATGGATGGATAACAGTTAAATTCAGATCATGCGATGGTTCATTTGCTACCCCCATACAAACTGAAAGCAGTTATACCAAAGTAGCTTTGTACCCTAGACACCATTAAGGAAGTAAAACACAGCCTTGATACCAATGACTGGAATGTCTTCAAAGTTACACGCAGTGATAACATTGATGTGCACACTGCCACTATCCATTCAGCTTCTGTGAGGAAATGTGCATCCCAAGCAAAACCTATAAAGTAACCCTGAATGACACAAATCTTCTCACAGAAATGTCAGGCTTGTCTGTTTTATCCAGTCTTAGTATAAAAAAATCTTCACACCCCACAAATCTCTTGGTTTTGATGTTTATGGAACGTTTCAGGTGCTTGTTAGCAATAGAACGAACGAGGCTTGAAACCTTCCAGTGCAGAATAAACCAGCTACAAGTTTTAAAGACTGGATCGTATACAGTTATTACTGCATCCTTTGCTGGAGAACCTATAAGGTCACAAATCGTCTTTTCAGTTCAGTTGTACACAGCCAACTGACATGTCATAACAAAATAAACTGACACCGTCAGCAGGGACACAGTGAATTCTTCTTTGCAAAAGCAATTGATCTAAATCACTGGAGTTACTGGCCTCAGTGGGCTGGGTATGGCTCAGGATACTCTCGGCACTAAACTCAGCAAAGCCTTGCTGCAATACATTAAGCCACAACATAATCACAGCTGGATCCGTAATGACTCAGATTATGTATTCTAACAAATGTAAATGAGGTCTATAAAGACTTTACTAGTTTATGTAACACATCAGAAGAGCAGAGCACTCCTTTTGTCCTTCTGTATACCCTGACAAATGCTCTTAGTGTTACTCTCGGCACGTTCGATGGCCTCAGAGATGCCACAAAGTCTCAATCGGTCCTTTGTTGCTCATTCAGATAACAACCACCTATCACTGGCATTTGTCATCTGTGGAAACAGGTTTTATAGCATGCTCGACTTCAGGCAAGCCACCCCAGACCTTCCCCAGTGCAGCTATCTCACGTGACGAGCCTGCTTTGGGAGCTGAGAGATGGTGTGTTTGTGTGTGTGTGTGTGTGTGGGGGGGGGGGGTTCGAACAAGCCCGCCCTCAGCCGCTCAGGGTATAGGGGGAGAGTTGCCAATGACTCACAGCCCTCTCAGGGAGATGACAGTCCCTCTCCACATCACCACGGCCCACCCTGTCGTCCTCCATTTTACACTGTGCAGTTATACCTTCATCTATGCATCGCTATTCCTCTGCTTGTCCTCATTCTACAGCAATCCCTCCTGAAAGTTTATGTTATGTGTGGCTGTTTAAATGTATATACACGCCTGCATGCGTGTTTGTCTGCTACTGTCACGTACAGCTTAATCAATATAAGTGGATGAATCTTGCGGATGAGTGGCTACCAGTACAAATGAGAGGTGAGGGAATGTTTATTTCATAATGCTGCCATTAGGCCTACACTTATTGTACGTAACGCTACTGAATGTTCACCTCAGTTATCAACTTAATGATAAGGTATTGGCTTAAAACTCTGCCATCAAGTTGCACTACTGAATATATAATGTTTTGCAATCGTTTCCAATGA
The DNA here is from genome assembly GCA_009936485.2 of Gymnarchus niloticus. Classification (NCBI taxonomy): domain Eukaryota; kingdom Metazoa; phylum Chordata; class Actinopteri; order Osteoglossiformes; family Gymnarchidae; genus Gymnarchus; species Gymnarchus niloticus. The sequence goes on along the minus strand of JAACJT020000211.1, from coordinate 11,837 downwards.
GTCTTAGTATTAGCTGTTTGCTATTTATGAAAATCGAAATGTTTTGGCTTCTGCTGATAGCCTTTATGTTCCACTATATAAACCTTGAGTTAATTAGAATAGATGGACAGAAGGATTTCTTTAGAAAAGAGATCACCGTGAAACTTCCTAATATAAATAATAGCATTGCTATGCATTAATTAATGCTATTAACACAATACACTTTTAACAACAGCAATGGCACCAATATTAAATACAATATTTTATACATAAACAAGAGTAGATTATAACATTGCATACTGTGATTTATACCAAAACCAGCCAAACAACAACTCCCAAGATAATTACTCTTCATTTTTGTTGTTGTTACAGGTTCCAGTAACTTTGTACTTTGAAGCATTAGTCATTAGCCGAATGAATTTTAATGACACACTTTCTTGTTATTGTAATGATAGTATTTAGGTTTGAAAAATATATGTTAGAGAAGTTCTCACACCTTTTCTTATTAAGGTCTGACAAACAAATGGAAACACCTTCCACGTTGGTCTTTTTCTTTTCTTCTTGAGCAAACAGATGATGGCTGACATGTGATTATCTGATTCAGAGCACATTAACAGCCTCACCCTCTCTGCACACGATCACGATCACGTTTAGCCACGAAGCTAAACGGCAGTTAGAGTAGTATAGACACCTGTCACTGACCCCTAACCCCTAAACACGACTGGCATACTCAGGTCAGTTAGTTCCTGTCTATATACTTCAAAAACTGCTCATTTGGTCAAACCCCAAGGAGCTGCAGCTCTCATTCAATGAAGGACAGAGCGCAAATTAAAAATCTGGTTAAATCACTTCATTATAAAAGTGTTGTTTAGTCACGCAGTCGTGTCCGACTCTTCGCGACTCCATGGACCACAGCACGCCAGGCCGCCCTGTCCTCCACCGCCTCTCGTAACCCGCCCAAACTCATGTTCATTGTTTCCACTACACTGTCTATCCATCTCATCTTCTGCCATCCCCTCTTCCTTTTATTATAAAAGTAGTCTTTGATTAATCTCACCTGCTTGTCTGAATGGGTATCTTGATTCTCAGAGCCAGATGTTCTGATTTGTAAAGTGATAGTCAATTTCATCATTTTAAATGTACTTTTCAACTTTTAACTGTAATTTTACCTTTAATTTGATTAGCTGCTTGCATGCATGTTTCTGTGTATGACCAGTTGTATGCCCATAGAAGCCTTTTCATTACTTGTAGTAAATGTCGCATGATTGGCTAAAGCAGTTTAAGCATATTGCATATTAGGAAAATGTGATTCTATCGAGACTGCTGTTTTTATTTTTGACTGTATTTCACTATCGAATGATAATTATGAAACCGCTACTATCCGACGTGAAGGTTAGCCGAGTTTGGCCTAAAACATAACCAGGCTGTCTTCAACATATGTGAGTTTGTGCAAGACTGCATTGCCATGGACCGGTGTCCTTAACTATGCTGGGTTCTTCTTGGAGTGACAGGAGCAGGTGAAGATGACCAGTCATAGACTTGATGGGTGCTTGAGGAGACCTTTGCCGTCAGACCAGCAGGACATCCACACATTTAACATGAAAGTCATATTTGGTTATCTCACCCACATGTGTGACAGCCTGTTTTATTTCTGAGAGAAGTCATTTGCACCCATCTACCATCTGGGGTCATTGTACCGATCTGGCAACTCCCACCCATCCCTCGGATGTGGTAGACAAAGAGAGAATACACACCATATTGTGCCCTTCCACGATGTCATCATTGGCCATACAGAGTAACTGCTCTTAGAGTAAAATTAATAACATTCTCACAATTACCTCTCAAGCAGCTAAACTGTCAAAAGTAGTAACAGTTATTGTGACAGAAAGGAAGTTCATCTGTTCATATATGGGATGCTCTGTGGGTAGTACTGCTGCCTTGCGCATCCAGGGTGTACCCCAGCCTCGTACCCTATGCTGCATAGGATAGGCTCCAAGGCCCCTTTGTAACTAGATGGTTAGATGTAGTGTGTCTGTGTATCATTTTTCATTAAATCATACCATGAGAAAATGTCACATTCAAACCTGCATGCTAATTTCAAACATAAAATCCTCTGTGATCTTTGACAAGAAACTGTCATCGAAGGTCCGGTCTTTTTAACTGCATTTAGTGCCATTCTGAAGGCCCGTATATTGAATGCACTCTGATTTCTTCATTGACCTGCTCCCATGCAAACATTTAGGCCCCATTAGGATTCTAATACTAACATTTTCCAGAAAGTCTCTGCTGTTTCACAGACCGTTATAGGCTTTCAAGACCCCTGACTCCTTAGGTGGGTAATAAAAATGTTAATGAGCTAAGTTTTAGGCTTCAAAGTCTTGTGTTGGTTGCTCCTTATAGGCACGGGCCAGCTAACAACTGTCAATGGTCTGCTTCTGCATTTCATGGGTTTTTGCTGTGCTTATGCATGTGTTTTAATGTTCTTCTCTGGTTTATGTATCTGTGTTTCAGCTTCCCATAGCTTCTGATATCTTCCTTTAATAAAAAAAGAAGAACACACAGTGTCTATCATACAGCTCTTCAGGGAAAGGGACATAACCTACAAATGAAAACATACAAACAGTACTTTTACTGTCTCAGATCAGAAAATAAGCCATGTGAGTATGTACAGATAACCTAGTATTTCGCCCAGAACAATAATTCATAAGTTTACATTGCTAGTGCATGTTTACCACTCACATAGTGACCAATTCTAACATTTGGGGAATTCTAGAACTTTCTATGATGGGTTTTCCAGTCTCCATAGTTACTTTAAAAGTCTTTCGGGAATGAACACTTAGCTGAACGTTATCATCAAAGAGTTTGCAATTAAATGGAGGTGGGGCTTGTTTATAAGCAGAGAGCAATGGGCAGATATGAGAAAGTTATATTTTGCAATTGGGTATGTTTCAAAAAGGATTCATGTGGAGAAAATCCTTCATTAAATATTTTATAGACTATTTTATTTAATTCTTATACAATCTAGTCAAATTAGAGAAACAAAGTAGTTTAGTGCTGCATTTTGTTCTTTACTAAAGGTTCAGAAAAATTATAGAAGCAAACTGATAAAGATTAAGAACTTATGGATGTGGAACACTGCAAAAATAGGCCACCTTCTCTAAATACTTATATTCGACATGATTTTAATAGTGAAAAAGAATGTTCAACATCTGATCACCTAGTCACGTCTTTATATTAAGGATTCTTAGTATTACGGGTACATTGTTCATTTCAGTAAGAAAGTGAATTGGTGAGATGGCTAGATGTTACCAGTGATAGTTTACTATAAAGCTCCCCCTACTGGTGAGGTCTGCAAAAAGCAATGCTGCAGATGATATTTAATAATAATTTTACAATTGTGAAATTAGCACTTGCAAGTGAGATTACTGGCCTGTGCACAGAAACAAAAGAATGTTAATTTTGCTCTGTCCAGATTCTGAAATTTGATTATTTTATTATTTTTTTTTTTTTTTACAAATTTCTAATTTCTAAACACAAAAACAACTTCAAAGTTTTGGTTTTTGTTAAAGTTTTTGTGTTTTCACCGTAGAAACCACCGGAAGCCAACGTCAGCCATAGCTATGATATACACTCGTGTCCTCGATTCCTTCGCCAAAGGCTAGCAGTGACTGGGCTCAAACTAAAGCAATTTTTCAGGTCAGACATAAAAAGAACATTTGAACTCACACCAACAGAATAGTGGTGTGATTGAAATCCTCAGTTTTGAAGGTGAGATGCCACAGCGCCACCAACTAAGCCACCTGCCAGCCATTTTGTGAATTTGTAAATGTGACTTGCAGCCAGCAGGGACTGTCAGTCATACCCTGTGGCCACACCGTACAGGTTGTCCATGCTATTTCCGCTGAACCGAAGCAAATTTAACTTTTAGAGCTTTCCAGTATTGGTAAAACTCGACATTTAAGATCTTTAAGCTGACAAAACCCACCAGATGTTATTGCATGTACTGCTATGATAAAGAGTAATAATGATATGAGTTATAAGGAAACTCTGCAGTCTTTCTTCTGGGTGGAATTCAATCCCCTAATTCCATAGCACAGCGGCTTGTCTCAGGAATTCCGTGTTAACCTTGGAGCACGATGTTTGGCTTGGAGGAGAGCCCACAATTCCCGCTCTGAGCCTTCCTGTCACTGGCCAGCGTTGCCAACTCGCTCGAGAGAAGCCTGGTTTTGGCAGGACCACCTCCCCTTTTCCTGCCTTCCACACCAACCCAAACTGGAAACTGTGGGTGGTCCAGCTTATTTGTATAACTGGAAAGTGGTGGGTCCTACCATTCATGGCACACAAAGGGGGTAGGGGTGGCACTTGGAAAATGGTGGTTTCGGTGGCCCCGTTTCTACCCACCTAAACAGGGGAGTCCATGACCAGAGTAAAGGAATCTTTCAGGGTTCAGAGATTCATTCTTGGATGTTTTCATCAGTTTATTCCAGGTTTCAGGTATCATGGTTTACAGTTGGCACATGTCTGGTTCTTCATTTTAAGATATGAGAGAGGTCCCTGCATGGTTTTCTCCTGGCAATACCATTGGTCAATGAGACCTGTCAGTTAACATCTACAAAGAGGACTTTCAAAACATATTATTTCTATTCTGTGGTGTTGATTACTTGAGATTTGAATAGGGTGCTATGACTGCTGGATGTGAAAATGCAGAAGTAAACATACATCCAAGTGATAAATAAATAAACAGAAATACAATGAGTGACCATTTCCGAAGGTGTTTAAAGATGACATGGAAATTAGGCAGCCATCTTTTCTTGGACCCCCATGCATTTGTTTTTGTATAACAGCCATGGGAGTTTTCTTGCCTGTTCTCGAATGTCTTCTGACCTTTTCCCCAGTGCCTCATAAAATGCTCGGCAATGCCCTTCTGCTTTATCTGTCAGTGACGTATCTTATTTGTCCTAAATGAGCTTAATAATATTTGTGGAAGGTCAGTTTGCAAGAAAAAAAAAAAAAAACAACTGAAAAAACTGAAGATATTTATAGATAAATTTAAAAAACTTGTTTACCAGACTTAGTAAGTGTTGGCTGCAGAACCTTATGGCCCTCTCTATACATTACTCCACATCACTTGTAAAAGCAAGACTGCTATTATAAAGATCTTAGGCCTAGAACTCTGAGGCAGCAGTGCTTTGAATTGGTGCCTCTAAATAGCTCTTTGTGTATGAATGATCTCCCCGTGATGAGCTGGCATCTTCTTCAGGGTTTTTATACTCTGTGCATCCCTGAAATCAACGCCAGGCTATCCTATGTCTACATTGGAGAACTGGTCATGGAAAATCGACCGCCTGATGACATAATCTCATTTTGATAATTGGAATACTTATTTTAATAAATATTACGTAATCTTTTAAAGACCATGCTGTATATAGGTAGCATTTTCCCATATTTTTTGCTTTCCTCCACAAAACAAAAAGTTCCGTCCTCTGTGCAGTGTGCTAAGGATGTTTGTGCAGGATGTGGACTGGAAACACAATGCATTTGGTTAGGGTTCTGCTCCACTATGGGTGGTACACAGGAATGGTTGTCTTGCTATATATATCTCCACACAGGACCAGCGAGAAATGCAGATGGGTTTCATATTTGCTTGCTCATATACTTGATGAATAAATAAGTGTGTTTAGACTAGCATTTTCTGCCATGGTCCTGTTCATTATTGAGGTGACATAGGGCAGATTCTATTAAAAAAATAAAGGGCTTTGATAGTGTTATAGCAGAGTTGCACTGATATAAGACATTCAAGCAAGCTATTTGGCTTAACCAACTGGTATGTCAAGTGGTGTAGGGAAGAATGTCACTGCTGACATTTGAAAAAAAAAAAAAAAATTTCCAGTTATTTGTGCCTCTGAATATTCTATTTTTGCACTAAAATTCAACATGAACCTCATAATAAAGGAAAGGCAGTTTAGTTAAGTTCCACATGCCTGATGCTGATCTGAGGGTTAGGAAAAATCCTGCTTTAAAGGTTAGCTGAATATCCGATGGCGTGAACGTTAAATAGCCTCTGTTGCCCCCTACAGGATGTCAGAGGAAACCTGCTAGCATGACGAGACTAAGACCCACGATGGCCTCACGCCTCAGTTCTGTGTGTGAGGAGTTTTTAGTGTACTTCTGTTGACATGAAGGATTCCTTCAGGTACTCCAGTTTCTTCCCGTAGCCCTACAACAAGCAATTAGACTAATTGGCGTCTCTAAATTGCCTGTAATGTGTGTGTGTGTTTGCCTTACAATGGACCGGCATCTTTTCCAGGGTGTATCCAAACTTTATTTCCTATGCTATTTGGGATAAGCTCCAAGCCTCCCATGACCCTGACCAGGATAAGTGGTTGGAAGATGGATGGATATGACTTAACTGAAGACAAAACACTACTGTTAGTGATTAAGCTGAGACTACAGTGTGTTTAAAAGAAAATTAAACCCTTTTTATTATTTTTTCAATAACTTTGTTGGTCCAGGCCAGTTTCTATCAATTTTGGCTGAATGACTTTGGACATGTGTGAAAGCTAATGGATGACACTTAAACACTTTCTCTAACAGTATGACTTGTTTTGTCAGTGATATTGACTTGACTGTTACCTGACTTTGCTGTCTGACTTTAATATTTATCATTGGGAACATTCGTCAGATTTGTTGCTCGTGTTATAAAGTACAGTAGGAGTACATAAAACAGGTGTGGCAGGAAATAAAATACACATTTTGTTACAGTTTTCTTAAGATGTATTTCTGCAAAAATGATTGAAATAGGCTCAGGATCAACAAAGTTATTGCAGAAGCAAAGCGGGTTTAGTTTATTTAAACCTGATAAATAGTATGAAAATTTAAAAAATTTGAAATAGTGCCAAAGATGGGGTTTCTATCTTTTTATACCAAGAAACAGGAGGAAGGTTAAAAAAAAGACAATCGTGTCTCACTGCAATTCTGATGGACTCTGACCACCAGGAAAAGCAAGTATCACCTAGGAGGGGTTCTGGGTCCAAGGAAGGTCCTGAGTAAAGTAAACAATGGAAAGCCTTTCTCACTTTCCACGTCAAACTTATTAGCAGACTCTCAGCCTGCCTGGCGACCACACAGCTAGACCACACAGCACAGGCCAGACCTCTCACAAGTAATAACTCTCAGCTGTCACTCCACCCTCCTGCTAAGCCTGGCTGCTTTAGCCAGCCAGAGTGAGAAAGACAAACAAAAACACTGATCCTTTTGAGTAGAAAATACCATAAACTTATGAAGTAAGGGTGATGTTGATTGCAAGGATTTCCTTTACAGATACAGAAATTTTCAGATTGCTGAATTACTACAAAAAGGAAAATGTTAACACTAGAGGGCAGCACCAGCTTCAGTCTCAGTTCATCCAATGAGATAGCTAGTCTTCAACATGTTCTGGAATAACCAACAAGTGTTAATAATTTTTATTGCTGCTTAACATTAAGTTTACAGTTTGTATTGTGGCATTTTTCCATTCTCTTTCCAGGCCTGCTGCTGTGATAACTATTAGGAATCCATCACAGACCAGCACACGGGCTGCCAGTACATGAGAACATCCTACACCAAACATACCAGCGTATGTCCTCATAAGGGTTCTGGATTGTATGCTTGAGCCCAAGGTGGTTAATATGGCTTGATTCAGAAAATATGTTCAGCTGTACAGAAGGAATATGATAAATTATGTGAAATTGCAAAAGGGCTCAAATACAGCAGTTTTCACTTTACCTTACCTAAATACACAGGGTATGGTGTATTCAGTGGAGTCTGAGAAATGAGGCTTGATGAACTCGGACCCTTGAAAGGACATGACAAGGCCATTATTCTTTAGGCATTTGTGAAACATAATGGTATTAAAGAAGATGCAACATATGAGATTAAGATTATCACCAGTTATTGATCACAGGGCATTGAACCCAGGGAGCAGATGGACCCTGGGGACATTCAGAGTGGGGGGCATGAGCAGAGATCATTAGGTGGCCATAAGATTGTCAGAGAGCAAGCCCAGAAGGGATTACAGCTTTAATAGTGTCAAATAAGCTCCTCAGGTCTCTCAGACTGGAGCAGAAGCCCTTCCAGACCTTTCACCAGGAGAGCTGCCATGCTGGTCACCTTTGCCCCCCTACTGACATTTTGTTTTCTGCCTACTGATTCTGAATATCGACTGTCGGCTGTGTTTCACTGAGGAAACTGTCATACATGAGCTCTTCTCTAAGCATTCCTTCTGGGTTCTTTGACATGAGAACGTATCTACACTTTAGGAGTTCTTTTTGTAGTAGTTCATTTCGGTATTCATCAGATGTATATTATCTGCAGAGCAGATAAGGTGCACCATCACTGACAAGTCCCTATGCCAATATCTACGAGTACTTTTGGGTTCTCCAGAATTCTACTGTTTTTTTACACTAACTTTATTTGGTGGTTCTAATGGAACCTTTTCATAGTGCATGTCATAATGTGCTGATTTTTTAACCTCAAATCAGTTTCAGACAGCCTCAGAATTACCTTCCTGACAGCAACATATATAAAGAAACAGCACTGCCTTCAAACCACACTAGCGGGGAGCAGGGAACAAAAGTCACATTGCCTGACCATCTATAAAACCAGACGGAAAATCTTAGAAATTGACAGCTGAATGAATCAGGATTCAGCCAAGAGAAATACAACCGAGGCTATAAGTGCTTTGAGTGCCTTTCAATATAGCAGCTTAGCAGTAGCTAATGATGCTATTATGGAAATTAAAAGCGTTTTGTTGTCATTGCATAAGGTAGAAAACAATGAAATACGTCAATGTTCCACCTTATTCTTAGGTAACATTTTCAGAATTATTTTTAATCATTTACAAATATGTATCAAAACATAATTTGTGAAGCTCAGCATTGACTCGTATAAAATGTAATGTAGTTAAAATTTTATAAAAATTTCTCTTTCAAAATAAGAGAATTTATATTCATCAATGGCAGTAACATTAATAATAATATCATAAACTATAGTTTTGAATTTCGGGAGATTGAGAATTTAGTGATTGAAAATAGTTTCAAAACTGCCTCAGGGCACATGAGGACCATTAAGGCATCAGATCATGAGTTTACATACATGGATGTCACTAACTGACAAAGTTTTTATATTAACAAGTGATAGAGAAGAATATTATGATTGCTGGGGTGCAATAAAGCACAAATGCTAGAGAATATGTCAGGATTACAATTGTTTTTGTTTTTTTTTTTTTTTTCCAAAATCTATTTTGAGACAGTGGGACTAGATTAACGGTGTTTGGCTGGGTTTCCACATCTCCGTGGTGAATAATCACCAGTACTTTGCCCACAAATTTCTCAGGAAATGCAATCCAGCTGATCCTGATTGGACTAATTAGTCATTAGGGTGTAAGTGGGGTCAGCTTAGTGGCTTTGGGAAACTTGACTCTCTTGGACGTGTATCTAGAGAGGCATCTTCGATTCTTAGCCTAGATTCTTTGTTAGCACTTGTTTTGTGTTGTTAATTTAATGGTGTTTCTTTGAACCTTGCTGCCATGTTCCTCTGCACTGGACTTACATAACATGTGTTTAATATCCATTCATTTTCCAAAGCCACATTAGGGGTCAAGGTCAAATATATAATCTGTGTGTTATAAAACCACTGCATCAACTTCTTTGCTACGTGTCATGATTGCATCTACAAGATCATATTATATCTGTATAATAAGCACAAATATTCCAGGCAGATGATTTAGTACTGGCAATTGCATAAATACAGGAATAGTGAGGAAAACAATGAAACCTTTCTTGGGTATTTTAAATATCAATGTTGGTAATTAAGTTGGTCTTGTCCAGATCCTGTCCTCAGAAATATAAAGCAGTTAGACGAGATACACGCTAGACTAGATTACCAGTCTAATACAATCTACAAATTAATCCATGCCCACTGACAATAAGTACAGCACACTGTTTTTAAAAAAAATAAACACAAAGGATCTATTGATCAAAAATGCTCTGGAGTTAATTGTTTTGTTTGAAAATTTGCTTCCCCTAGTAATATATGATGTACTGATTAGTGTTTGTGTGCTGTGGAGTAAGGGGGCTTTTCAGGTACATCTGTAAGGTATCTCTACAGTGTTTGAAGTTATTATTTTGTATTAAGCTGTTTTTAATTATGTTTGATGGCAGCCTCTCTTGTGTCTGTTTTTTCACATGGAATCAGGGCATTTTCTCTATGTTTTACTCGTATAACAGCTGGGGCAGGTTTTTTCACTAGATCTCGCACTTGACACTTATTGAATTTCTAACATTTAATTTGTAGTATTTTCTCATGATTATTGAAGCCGGTTAGACCTCCTAGGTCACTTGGGGAGAGAGAGTCCATTTAGCTTGCAAACTTGAAATTTTAAACAAGCTTACTCTGTTGATATGCATAGGAAAAATATTGCAAGTTGAAGCAAGTTTGAAACAACGCTGGGTATATCCAGGATGGGATGCCAGGCTATCAGATTAAGGCCAATGTAACATTTACACCACATGTCTTTGGACAGTGAAAGAAACCGCCAGAGTAGTTGGAGTAAACCCATACAAAGCACAGCGACAATTCCACACTGCAAGAGTGAGCCAGGGAAGAAATCAAACCCACAACGCTGGGGCTTCCAAGCAAAAGTGTTTCCAGTCTAGGGTCACAAGAAATTCATAGGCTTAGCAGCCTGACCGTGTGTGAGTGATGAACAGTGGGGGGGGGGGGGGGCTTCACCCATTGCCCCTTGATCTCTGAACTCTGCCCCCGGTACCATTCCCATGGGAACGTCTCATGGCTCATGGAATTGTTGTCAGACAGGAAGCTGCGCAGGTTATCTCTGGGCAATGGCAGAAGTTATTGAATACTCATTCTGACATTAAAATTACATTTAGACAATGAATCAGCAAGTTAGCAAATATCAATTATAATTCTCATGTGGTTTCAGTTAAACAAAGAAATGTTAAACAGTCTAGGTTTTTTTTAATCAATAGATAGTAAATTAGGTTGCAAACATTAATAAATAAAATGTGAATATACACAACAGTGTGATGTTTTAGTATTCTTTTATGACATTAATTATACTTCAGCAATTGCTACATATGAGATATTTATTTACATACAGGCATATACAGAATATATAAGTACAGCGAAAATACATGAAGCTGAAGAAAAATTTCACAGGTCATCTGAAACACCCAAGCGACACCATGGATTTATTGAAAAGGATATTTTCTAACACATTTCAGTAATGCTCTGCAAACTTTTGCATCTCTTGGTGAACCCTTTTCAGCACAGTAACCTTCTCTAAATCCTTTTCAGTAACGTCAGCATAACTGCTGTCAAGTTCTATTATACAGGATTCAAGGATTCAAAGTTTTATTGCCATATGTACAAAGTACAATAAAATTTATACTTGAATGCCTTCTCTGCAAACTATGTTCAGTCATCAGTAAATAGTGCAAAGAACATTACCATATAATAAATAAAGTTTCTAGTACTATTTATCTAACATACACTATATGGACAATAATACTGGGACACCAGTTAATAGGGGGTTCACATACTTTTGTACTTGGGTTATTAAGCAATACTCATTGCTGAGACAGGTGTATAATTAAACACACAGCCATGCAATCTCTAGCAGCAAACACTGGTGGCAGAATGGGTCACACTGAAGAGTGACTTTCAATGTGGCACTGCCAAAAGATGCCACTTAAATTTCCTAAATTTACTTTGGGATCAATAATCTATCTATCTATCTATCTATCTATCTATCTATCTATCTATCTATCTATCTATCTATCTATCTATCTATCCACCTT
>JAACJT020000210.1:0-21179 GCA_009936485.2 Gymnarchus niloticus | reverse complement strand
AGACCAATGCCTGAACTGAAGGAGCTACTTCAAAGTAACGGACGGACACGGTCGTTTCAAACGGAGTGGTACCAACGAAAAGACTGGCCGTGTGGCTGTGCTTCTTCAGCAAGACAGGCGAACAGACTTCATTTATCAGTAAAGGTAAAGACCATGATATATATATATATATATATATCGTTTGTATTGAGTGAGGAGGCCCTATGGAACTTCATCAGAAAACTAGAAGAGCACTTGGAGAGCGTGAATACCGAGTACCGTGAGGCAATAAAGCTGAAGTCGAATGTGAAACCTGTATTGTAAAGAGTGGTGATATGAAATATGAAACATGCAGTCTGCTGACCAATAGTCATAATGTAGCCTGTCAGCTGAATGGTGAGTTTAAGCGACCTCTACCCCATTTACATGTGTGTAGGTCTGGCTGGGTCTGGGTCGAAATGTGAAGTCTACTACCTGAGCCTTGCTTCATTTCCGTCATACAGCAGAGAGAAGATCACCAGCTTCGGGGTGTAATTGTGGAATTCATCATCGCTGACAGAGGATCAGTTTGGAGCCTCTCATCCTGATAGCTGTGGTGGTCCAGTTAAATATCTGGGTCACGAAAGAATGAAACCGAGGCTGGTTAAAACGAATTAGACCTGCAGGAAAGAGGAAGGTGATTAAGATATTAGAAATGATGGGGCGGCTGAACAGCAGGACGGTGTTTCACTGGGAACGGTAAGAACAGCTCCAAATGGTCTACTAATAATGGAAAAATGGTCATCTTTTTAGTTAAGGTGACTTGACAAATCGAACGGGTTATTGTTAGTTGTTATTTTATAGTCAGACCTAGTTGGTCACAAAAGTGATTGATGTTATTGCATGTCTGAAGAAAGCGCCCTGCATCCCCTCCAGGGATTCAGGTGAACTTGCATCCCGTCCAGGGAGTCAGATGCCCTGTCATTTCTGGTTGGACGGGCCATTAAATGCATGCTTAAATATGACCAATGTGGCAAAGTTTTAACCAAACTTGTGGAAACAAATAATGAAAAAGGAAAAGTTGCTTTACCACTTTAGCAATATCTTTTAAGGATTGCATTTTATATGCTCCACAAATGCATCTTCGCTGAGGCAGCTCCACCAGCAGCTTCTGTTTGCCTTTGCACAGCTGTCTCCTTAAGCTCCCTGTCTGTTCATGCTGTCTGGGGGGCACAGCGCAGTGTGAGAAGCACATCACCGGCATCTGATCGCTATGGCGCAGCCACTTGGCACAGCAGCTGTGGTATAATTGATGCCTCGCTACCCTTAAGCCCTTTTACCAGCACCGTGGTACCCTCACCCACCGCCGGTGAGTGAGCGATCTGCACACGCCGACCGCAGGGTTGTGGCATGTCACCTCGTAGAGGGTGGGTGACCAGTCGTTCCTGTGTCGCCTGCTCCCTGCCGGAGGCGTACAGTGGCTCTGACTCGTCCCGAACGCCTCCAGGCTGACTAGTGTGATTCCTAAGCACACAGATTACGCATCTCTCTAGCCGGCTCTGTAAAGTTTCACGATGAAGGAAGCCAATGCTTAAGAAGTCCAGCCGATCACCGTGGGTCTAGTCATCAGTTTGGCTGGGTCTAGTCGTCGGTTATAATGTTGTGCAGTTGTGATGAACTGGACTGTTTGCCTGTAAGGTCTATCCACAAGATGGAAACCAAAGGTCAGTTTATTCCATTAACAATGTACACGCATTCCTGAAAAGGAATCACAAATTCCCGTGGATGGCATTCTTCCCAGAGATGTCTCCCGTAATACCGCATATTGCTCGTATTGTGTTATTTTTCTTGATAATGAAATGCATAAATATATCGGGTGCATACACTCACACAGTTTCAAGTAAGGGGTCCAGGCTGGGGGCAGTTGCCCTGGTGTAGGGGCACATACGGAAAAAATTAAACCTGCATTGTCACCAATCAGATTGCAAGTTAATAAAACAAACTCTCGTTTTGGGGGGCCAGGGCTATTGACAGGGACACTATCCCTCACCAGAACCACCCCAGCACTCACACAATAAGTCATTTAAAGACAATAGTTTGACTGCTGTATGGCTTTGTACTGCAGCAAGAAATCCATATGACAGAAGGAGATCAGGCACAGCCCGCACACAGTGGGATTTGAACAACCTGACACTCCAGCAGGGAGGTAACAGTGCTCCCCGGTGAGCCTCCTGAACAAGTGGATGTTCACTGATAGATGCTATCCTGTGTTGACGAGAGATTGCACTTTGACTAGGACTTAGGTCCTTTTAACTGGACAAATTACTCTGAAGGCATTTACTTTCTAATTGGTACCGGAAGTCTGTGCGGAGTGAAGTTGTCATCTTTTTTAAAGTGAACCTCCGGTTTACGTTAAAAGGGAGTTTCTGATCTGTCACTTATGGCTTTCTCTCCTGGGTTTCCAGTATATATGTGTTGCTTGAAAAAACCCAGGGAATGCTGGGAACTGGTGACACGCTCCCTGAAACAGCACCTGCAGCAGTCAGAGCCTTACAGTCCAGGAAACTACACACCTACACGCGTAATGATTTGAAAAAGCCTCGTTTCTGTAGTGGTGCTGCTAAAATGTACATGCAGATAGCACATCAGCACAAGTCAGAAAATTAATGCCAGTCAAATGGGCTGAGACAAACTGTAAAAACAGAAGAGAAAGCTAGTTGGAATAACATCACCATAATATGAATGCGTAACGAGTCTGAGCATTCTAAATTCACAGAATGATAATTTAATGGGTTAAATTCCTTGACTTAGCTTATGGTCTGAAGCTGCCCTCAGGTTTAAAGGTTATTCTAGTCATTTTATACAAGTTATGGCGATGTGGGTAGCACTAAAGCCTCGCACCTCCAGCAGGGGGTATTTGATTCCCACTCCTCTGGCTCGGAGAGTGTGGCTGTTGTGCATCTTCCACATGTGCTTGTGGGGTTTTCTCCTCCTGCAGCACTGGTTGGTAGTTTCTTATCTTGTTTGTCCACTGAACACAGTTTCCTAATGCTGAGGAGCATCCAGGTGGTCCTTAGAAAACTTCCTACGAAGACCATGCTAGTCTGATGGTAGACTCAGGAGCACGTCATCAAATGAAGCCTGGAGATCCTTCACTGTGATCCTATAGGGTTCTTTGTCACTTGGGGGATTCTATATAGCATTTGCGCACTGATCTTTGTAGGACACCCACTCCTAGCAGAAGCAACAGAAATATTGTATTTCTTCAATTTGTAAAATATTTGCCTGACTGTGGACTGATGGGGGCCCAAGACTGTTAAGCTGTTTATCAGGACAACAATAATCCCGAACAGACAGATGACAGAGATGACAGCCAGCCAATCAACACTGTGGTGTTTTATTTTTAATCCTCCCCCTGGGACACAAGTGCCCCAACTAAAGGTTCCTATCTGCACACATGACCTGTTACTACGAAGATGTTATAAATCCTACTGTAACCCTTTCCAAGATGATGAGTTTCAGCAGCTTTTCTTATGAGGACCTCTGAACCCTCTGTTGATTAGGTCATATTGCATTTGAACAGTAGGTAACTAAAATTGTGTGGTTTCCTTAAGGCATAAGCAGGTCAAACTGCTTGTACATCTGGCTGTAATTCTCTACTTTTTCAAGGGGTACTTATCCAAGGTTCATGTACTTTTTCCACAAATTACATTGTTTGGTCCATTTTTTCAATTAAACCTAGTAAAGTAAAATGGGTAGTTTATTAAGTAAGACTGTTTAAGTCATATGAAGGTCTGATAGTATTTTAAGAAACTGTTTTTATAGAAATTCAGATAATACCAAACATTCACAAGCTACTTCTCACTTTTGTGTTGCACTGTAAAACGCATTGTGTCACATCCAGTTCAATTCGTCGATTGGCTGATTGGCTGATTTCATTGGAATAATAAGTAGGCCCTATACTAGCTTCTGGTATGTTTGTGTGTCCATTTTGGGGTTTGTTTCGTATGTGTGGCATGTGTTTATGATTGTGTGTTTGGAGTGTTTTTACAAGGTGAAGTGTGGTGTGTTGAATGCATGTGAGTTCAGGTCATATTTTTAGAGCCCTGGGGTGGGACTTCTTGGTCCCAGAACACCCCTTACCACCCCTTTGTAGGCACCTGGAACAAGCCTCAAACGGAGTGTGTGTCAGGTGGACCTTCTGTCCTGTGTGTCGAGCCGTCAAAGATCCACGCTTCCTGCCTGAAAAAAGTTCCAGTCGTATTTAACAGATCGTTCCTTGAGAAGACGATTCTCGGAACATTCTGAACGTTTTCACAAAGCCCTCTGTCTATCACAAATACTCCATGTTCAGCTTGGTTTTCGTAATTCATGTTTTTTTGGCTCTCACCCCATAAGATGCCAGATTAGTCACAGGAGAAGAGAGTTAATTAGTTATGTTAGAGAAGGTCACCTCGCTCTCAGTGGATCATCTCTCTTCCTCTGTTGATTTACTGTGTTCAAATATTCCTGTGTGCTTGGCTGTTTATTTTAAGCATCTGATCTAGCTTAGCTGCTCCACACAGACCTTCTCCTTAACTTAACGATTTCACAGCCCACGTGGAACGAGGGATGGCAGGTCCCCCTCGCAGGAATTCTAACCACGCTACCATCTATCAGCATATGGGGAAATTGAGCCTCACCTTCCAAACTCACATGATAAGTGCGCGTTTTATGGGCTTGTGTTTGCATGTCACTGAGAGTGATGTTACCGTGGTGTTACGCCACTTGGTTGAATAAATTTGTGCTCTAATTAAAGCCGTGTGTAGCGAGAAGTGGTTCTCCCCCGTGCCTCCGGGGGTTCGGGTTTGAGTTGAGCCACTGCTCTGTATGTATTCAGTTTGCTGAGGTCCTTCCTCAGTGGAAGTGAGTGAGTGAATTGTCCCCAGTGTGCGAATGTCCTGTGGTGGCGCGGTGTCCTCCCTGCAACTCGTATTGTTAATTATGCCTCCTGGGCGAAGTTGCGGGTCAGAGTCACCCTAATTGCACGTGATTGTGAATGCATGGGGCAGCACAGTGGGACATCCTGTGGCATCATACCTCCAGAGCTGCGGGATCAGCTCCCAGCTGTGTTCCGTGGGAGTTTGCATGCTCTCCCTCTGTTTGCGTGGGATTCCTTGCAGTCTAGCAGGTGTCTCAAACTTAACTCTAAATCTTGTGTGCGTATGCTGGGATGCACTGATATCTCATCTAAGGTGTATTATCAACTTCGCTTGTACGTTGCGTTGGACCAGGGATGTCGCTAGGCGTTGACAGCCCCCCAAATAAGTGTACGTTAGCCCCCAAATGTGTATGTTCTTCAAACGTCATCAATTTTTTGAGCTTGCAACCAGCCCTCCATAGTAAATACTTAGGCCCTGCAACTATAAACTTTTAGTGATGCCACTGATTTGGACAAAGGCTTCTGCTAAATACACAAATGTAAGTGTAATGTAAATGTCCCCCGCCTTCTGCTTCCAGGACAGACTCTAGGCTCAGCCCAAACCTGCACTTTATAAATAGTTGTGTAGAAATGGGTGAATGATGAAGTGTTGTCCTTTATTTCGTAAGCTGAAAATTTAGGTTGTCACCCCTTCCAAAGTTAGCCTCCAAATGATAAAAAACATTAGATTGTATTTCAGAGAAATCGGTGCGTATTATTCCACTGCTTACTCCGCTAATGGCTAAGTTATAGAAAATTACCGCTCATATTTTGGATAGACATATAAGGAGAAGATGAACTGAGGAGACTGGTTGTTTGACACACACTCTTTGAATAGCTTTCCAAGGTGAAGGCGGTTGGGGCGTTTTAATGTTTAAGACAAAAGCTTGTATTAGATGCATTACTTTAAACATTGACTGCAAACTGTTCATTTCTATTTTGTGGAGTTTTTTTTCTGGATGTGATTAACAGTTTTGACATTTATATCAGCCTATACTGTAGAATAACACAGGCAATTACAGGGATCCTGCATCCTGTCACATCTTGCTTTTTATTTTTTAACGAACCCGTCACGTATACGTCCGTCGTGCCCGCGGCTTCATCCGACCGACAAGGCTGGCAATCAGCCGGCATCGTTTACATGAGCGACAGCGAGATGCGCAGCTGTGTGGCGCGGTGCGCACGGAAGCCCAGCGAGGTGCTGCGGAGGCAGCCGAGGCGGTAATGAATCCTCCGGAGATGCCTGTTTACCGGTGGGCGTGATCAGAAGGACAAAACGGGCAGCGTGTGGCTCCGTGTGTAAGGAATCCGCCTTTAATGGCAACGTTTGCGCATGGGCTTGCTGTTGTACCCTAGGCATTGAAATTTGACGTTCATCTGTTAAATGTCAGACTTGTTGAATGGATAAGCATTAAGCGGTGTAAGATGGAAGATTACGCTGGTAAAAAGGAGTGCTGATTTTTTAAACTCGTCTGCTATTTTGACATGCATTTGGAATGCTAATGAAACATTATTGAATCAAAAAATAGAGTATATCTAATCCTGTCTCTGCTTGGTGTGTTTGAATGTTTCTGTCCTTTCCCTCCTCATAAAGCAGCAGTACCCCATCTCCGTCACCCTCTGTCTGCCCTACAGAGAGATGTGAACATGTCACACTCGCTTTGCATATTTCACGACACACAGGGAGCACAGTCTAACAGGCCACACGGCAATTTCAAGTAGCTTTACCACGTGTTCAGCTTTAGCAAGCAGGTGGCTTCATCACAGAACAAAGATTCCTCCCTGTGGGATTAGAGATTGTAACCAGTCAGACTCGGTGCTTTAACCACCATGCCCCTTACTGTTCACATGTGGTATAAACGAGAACCTAAGCATGTGTGGATGCAAGCTGTCATACTGTTGTGATGTATGCAAACTGGCTCATCTTCCGACTGTTTTTTAATGAGCAAACAGTGAGGGAGCATGAGAAATCAAAGGATGGTATTGAGAAAACTGTGATTTCAAAGGCATGGATTTGGGAAAGGTTTCATGGGATGTGAAACGTGAAAATGCACACCGCGAGTGTACTGTCCCTCTCACCCAGGAGTAACGGTCTCAGCATGCATGCTGGGGAGTTGAAAACGACTGGTGACTACAAGGGGCTGCGTGCCCCCGTTTCCATGGCGACTCCGGGAGGAGGTTGCTGGCAATGCACAGGCTAGCCCAAGATGCTCTTTTGAAGGCTGATGACAGGTGACAGGTGCTGGAAGATGAGGGGGAGGTCTAGGCAGAAAGTTTTATTAATGTAGATATTTAAAAAAAAAATCTTAACCAATTAATAGGAACTAAAATAAACGTCCATCTCACTTTTTTAACTGGTCTGGTGATTTATGTATGGAATGGACAGTTTGCCTTGAACACAAAGTACCAAAAACAACAACAATAATAATAATGAGCTGCTTGATGTACTTCCTTCACATCAGTGTCAGAGAATAGCACTTTGGCCTGTTAGCAGGACGTGCGTAATGTAAACATCACAATCTCAGAATGTCATATTAAAAAGCTAAGGTCGGCAATTGACGGGATATTCAGGAGGATATACAGCCACTGTTGGCCCTGAGATAAGAAAAATATTGACGATTTTCATAAATAATATTTCAGATGTACGGTCACTACTGATAGAATATTTAAGGTATATTTGAATGTATACCTAGGATGGCTGTGAGTCAGTCTGCCTGCTTGATATACTGACTCACAGCCATCCTAGGTATACATTATTCCAAAAATAAAGCAAAAACCCTATGGTTCATGTCCTGGCAAGGCTGAGGGGACACATGGTCCAGGTCCAGAATAGGCTGAGGGGACACATGGTCCTGGTCCAGGCAAGGCTGAGGGGAGACGTGGACCAGGTCCAGAATGGGCTGAAGGGAAACGTTATTCTGGTCAAAGTCGAGGGGACACATTGTCCAGTCCTGGTCATGGTCAAGAGAAGACATCTTCTAAGCCTAGTCCTTGTCAGGGGGAGACATCGTTCAGTTCCAGACAAGGTTGAAGGAATCTTTGTCCATAACTGGTTCTCAGCCCATCCAGAACATGGTATCGTAACTGGATGATTTTGGTCTCAATTAGTATAGAGAAAAGTGCATGCTGTTCCGTTCTTCACACACACACACACACACACACACACACACACACACACACACACGATTTTCTAACCTTGTGGGGACCTTCCATTCATTTCTATGGGCTTAACCCTAACTACGACAACCCTAACGCTTACCCGGCCCTAACCTTAACCATAAGTTACCCAACAAAATACTAGACTTTTGGCTTTTTTGGTTTTTTGATTGCATTCACAGATTTTTGTGAAATTGTTTTCCCTTATGGGGACATGACAAATGTCCCCACAAGGTGAAAATGTTGACAAAATCGCTGGTCACCAGACCTCATTTTCCTGGTCCACTATCTCAATTGACACTGGGCATCCATTATTGAATTAGTTTACTGCTCACACAAGGCTATAACGCTTTTAAGAGAGTAAAATTAAATGAAAATGTCAGGATATTATCATGTAGCCTTTTAGTCTGGCCCTTACAGGAGTACATGGCTGATTCTTCCTCCTCAGCCCTGTGTCTGGAAATGCAATTGAAAACGATCTGGGATCATAAATGTCATTTCCGGGGACTTTTTCATCTCCACTTTGTTTCCTAAGTGCCTCGGAAACACAGGAATATTTCGAATATTCAATATATTGTAGCATAAAGCAGAAGAAAGAATTGTCATTCATTTAAGCATGACTATGGTAACGTTTTTCGGTTTGGTGGACATGGTCTTTTGGCACAAGGGGAACCCCTCAGAAAAAATGGCACAAGTTTTGGTTCCACATCAGTTTTGCTGCTCTGACTGTTCTAGTTCACAGGCGAGACTGTGAAGGTGTCATTCAACTAAAAGGACATGGAGACTCCCTGTTGGGTGGGGGGCAGGGGGTTAAAGACAGGCTAAGTATTTCATTGTTGCTTTCTCAACACTACCTAATTTTCCCTTCCTTTGTTTTCCCGATTTTTGCAATTTGAGCTCTGGAAAGCTTGGAAAGAACATGGTTGGCCTTTTTCAGAAGACCCTTCCCAGCACACATCGTCCTCCCACACTCCCAGAATTCCCTGAGTCAGTCTGGAATTTTTTGCTGTTTGCTGTCTCTGGCCTCCTGTAGTACGACGGCCACACGGAGGCTGGATGGAGGCAGGGCCTCACCAAGTGCGTGTACGCCAGTGGCTGTCGGGCCAGACGGGTCCTCTCTGCCTGGAATTGTAATGGGAAGATGTAGACACACTTGGGCAAGCGTACGTACGGCAGAAAACTGGCACGTGCGCACACAGTCACGGCTTACACCCACACAGGGACCTGAAGCATGCTTGCATGAGGCACACACAGACAGTCACACAGTTTGGTACGTTTGCTTAGTCGGAGACTCGGGGCAGATAGGGTGTTTCTTTGTGAGCTGCTAAGTCAGGATGGGCTGTGGTCTCTTTTAAATCATTCACTTGCTGGGATGATCGCACAAGTTCCCGCATGATCCTCTTTAAGGCAGCGTTTGGAGCTCTCTAAGCCCAGTTCACACTGCACCACGAGGACACGTCAAAACAGACTCCGGACCGTCTTGTGTCCAGGACCCTCACACTCTCTCACGCCCCCCTGGTGGATGTCAAGCCCATGGGCAGGGCATGGAATTATTGCTGTGAGCTAGGAGGGGCTAAGGGCGAGGCATAGCTGTTCGAAGTACATTGTTGCCATTAATAATGAGGGTCCCTTGTGGTCTTATTAAAATGTATTAGTCATGTGTTTGTCAACAATAGAATGACGCACCTCTAACCCCAGTAAACACTTGGATGAATGTCACGGTTATCACCTTCGTGGTGCTTCTTTCAATCCCCCGCCTCCTACAAGACGGATGCTTCGAGATTAAGTTTTGCGAGAAATGCTCCTGCATTTTTTGCTTCTTAACCGAAGCCCGATGTACTAAATATGCTGCTTTGTTTATGCTAAAGACCCCCATTCCAACCTTGGATGAGGGAGCGGTCCCCTCTTTGGGTCACGGCCCCCAGAAACTCCTCCTACTCAGATAATGGCAACTGCCAATTCCTTAACCGGGTAGAAGCGACGGCTCCGCTGGGGCCACGTTTCCATGCCGACAGAGGCCAGACAGCAGAACGAGAGGACGGCGAGCAGAGACGAGGCCAAGGCTGCTCGGGGAAGCCGCTACAGCTTAGCCCACTGCGTACTCGTGCTGCTGTGTCGCTGTGCCGACTGGGGAGAGGAAACGGGAGCGAAGGAGGGTGGCCAGGTGCATACTGGGAAATAACGGCAGCTTCCCTGGGAGGATATAGAGAAGAGAAATTGATGTATTCCTCATCTCTCAGATTTGAAAATATTTTACTATCATAGTTTATCATCTTTATACTGTGCTGTTCATACAGAAAAACAGCACTACTGCTGTCCAGCCTAAAGAGTGAGTCATTTATTAAGTTAAATCAGTCATGAAGCTCTAAAGCTCACTGATTACTCCATAATGTCGCATTAAACGGCCATATGGTTTCACTGCAGTGTGTTTAAGCATCGCTAACGTCTCATAAGCTGACACTAGCCACAAAAATAAAATCTGTATCTGTTGTGGTTATTTGTGCAGTTAGGTCTCAAAGGCTGGTCCTCCATGACCTAGGTCTACCATACCCCTTTGAGCAGCGGAGCGCGTGGCTGTTCTCTCTGTGATGTGATGGGGGGTGGCTCTACTCTATACAATGCCTCCACTGGCTGACTGACATGACAGCACTCCGTAATCTTGCGGAGAGTTCAAAGAGATTGCCGCGGGCTGCAAGGAACCCGCCCGTCCTGGTCACTGAATTTCATCGATGCTGTTCTTTTCCTGGACCACGCTGGAGCTGATCAGAGAGGCTGAAGCTAAACGGTCATGTCCCCCACGGATCTGAGCGGGCCTGTGGACGACTTTCTGTGCAGACCAGCAAAGGACGGTGATGATCACAGGGCCAGATGTTAGCGTGGTTTCATCTCCCGTGAGCGGATGGACGATTTTGCAGCTCATCGGCCACTAATTGAGCCGCTAATGTTACTCTGCATCTTAATTTCCACGTGAGTTGCATAAATATGAAACGATTCACTGGCAAACCTGCTTCCACGACAAACGCCTAATTTGGGGGGGGGGAGTGATGGAACCTTCCTTCGTGACATTTAATGACAGTTATCATCGTATGCACACGCACACATGATGGAAAACCGCTGTTAGTTCAGACTCACTGTGTGAATTTCAGCTCAACTGAACACCACTCTGTCAGCCAGATGCTGAATGTAGTAACATGGCTGTCTGATGAAAGGCCAGTATGTAAAAAGCATCCATCCCATCCCATCCATCTAGTACAGAGTAGTGGTGTGTCTAAATCCTACCCAGAGAAACACAGGGCACAACATAGGAGACACCCTGCATTCAGCTGTAGGGTGCTCAGCACGTACACACACACACACACACACACACACACACAATGAGCAATTTAGAAACACCAGTTGACCAGAGTGCTGAGAGGAACCAACAAAGTTCACACACACAGCCAGGAGCTAAAGAAACATCTTTCGGTGAGAATGTTATTAGGATTATTTGGTAATCTCTTTCAAAATTTATTTCCAGAATGCCGCAGCAGAAAATCGCTGAATATGTCAGGGCTGCGTGTCTTTAAATGGAAATGTAATGTGGTAATAGCATCCTTCTTAAAGGGCCGGAGGCGGATTTATCCTCGATGTGGTCCTCCTTTGTCAGCACTTCAGCGGACGCCGCGTGGAAATCGTGCTGTTGTTGAGTAATCGGCTTGTCCCCCAGCGCACGGATTGCTCTGCAGAGCGGGACGAGGACGGAGCTGTAACTGTCAGAGCTTTGGCCCCCCCGAGTGTGAGGAGTGATGTCATCATGTTGGGGGGGGGTGACAGCCCAGAAACACCAGTATGCAGGTAACAAACCCTGCCACTCTGCATGTGGATACACACTAAAATAAAATATAGACATTATACACACAAGAGAAATGTATATGCCTATACAAGCACATATTACATTCAAATACATAGTTGACACACACACTGAACTGTCATCCTCTTTTTGATGGTTCTGTGTTCGAGCAGCCGTAAGGGCTACCCTGTTACAATGACGGGGGGGGGAGATCTAGAACGTTCTTCACCTTTCAAGAACAGAGCAGCAGACATGAGTTACATGGGGTCCCTGGTCCTCAGTGTCTGCTATGAAGCCAAGGAGGCAGAGTGTGGCAGAGGTTCTGCTCCGGGTGAGCCCACCCCCCCCCCCAAGGCTCAGGGGGACCGTGAGCCTGTCAACAGAGTGGGGCTCCCGCTCCTGACAGAGAGTTGGGCTGACAGCCCTGTCCAGCGAAGCTTTTTATTTCCCTCTGACATCCAGGGTGAGACTCAGCCATCCCCACACCTGAGGACCGGAGAGACTTCATTCAGACGAGAGTCAGAGCTGAAGTGAGCTTCTATTAAAACCGGGCATTTGTTAAAGCCATTTAGACAGTAAAATACCTCTTAAAAATGAGCTCATTTAGGGTACTGTTCACTGCAATTGTATCTCTTGCCAAAAAGCTCCCAGCAGTAAAACTTCTGTAATCCCTCTTAAGCTACAAAAATACTGAAATGTAGCTAAGAGGCTTCAGGGGTAAAGATAGGTATTGTCTCATATTCCGTTTCTCCTCTTAAACCACTGAGGGATGTTGGAATTACCTCTGAGATGTTAGTTATTGCACATCGTCCTCATTAATTAAAAGAAGTTAAAGAACTGAAGAGATATAGAGTCTGTGGTGCCGGCAGGGGCATGGTGTTGACGGAGAAGCCAGCTGATCAAGGAATTGTAGCTCCTGTGACTGTTCTGAAGATCTGTGAGATGTTTAGAGGATCTGCCCTGCTGAGGTTCTTTGGTGGAACACAGAAGTCACATTACCCAGGTGCTTATGAAAGAGACCTGGTCAACTGTCTTGATACACTGCCATTGGTTCCATTTTCGTTTGCATATACATGACTTTTGTTTGGTGTACTTTGGGAATTTTTTTTGGAACAACTTATACCACGGTGTAAAATTTGAAGGAAGAGGTGGTACGTTCGTCTGACTGCTTATATGAAAACTAGTGGGAGGACAGAGTTCCGATAACTACTAACCCCCATAATCTCCATGCATTGATGAGATACCGAATAAATCCACATGATTTGAGGTCGCTAATATGGGTTTGCATTGTCTGGCTGAAAACACATTCATCTCAGATATGGCACCATCACAAGGAGGAAGAGGGTAAGGTGAGCGTGTAATGAAGCTGAGGTCGACCAATGACATTCAGGGAGGAGAAGCTGTCTTACAATGTCTCCTCCGAGGGCATTGGGGGTCATCGTGTCATGTGACTGTGCTATCTCCCTTTGTTTACCCATGATGGTAGCTGTTTCATCTAAGAGTTCCTTAACCACCTTGATAGCTGCTTATTGTTCCAGGAGAGGCGAGTGTTTGGCACTTACTTTAGGGTTTAGGCCCCCAGGCTGTACTATTAGCTATGTGTGTTTTTCATATGATGCCTATTTGTAGGTCACCATAATTATTACCGTTTTACCTGGCCACCATCTGCATTAAGTCACAGGGCTCTTTGCTATCCCTGGGTGATCTGTCAAAGAGGTTTTGAGCCATCACTGATAACATTCAGCTTCCAGCGCCAGAATGGGGATTTTCTCTAAGAAAGCGTGACGGTCACCATCCTGAAGGGACAGGCACAGAGATCTTCAAGCCGAATTTACTCCGCGCAGCGCAATCATGTATGTCTCTTGGCCACAGAACTTGGCGGGAAACCGTCGCCGATCCTGTTTGGTTGTGTTTATCAAACCACGGGACTTGATGGAGAGTTCCACGTTAACTCGACATTTCAGTCCTTCGCGCTACTCTTGCTGTTAAGAGGACAAACTGGATCAGAGTGAGGGTGGATTTATGTAAGCATCTTATAGCACAACAACTAATGTGATTTTAAGATGGGTAAAGAATACAAAGCGAACTCCAAGCCTGACAAGTCTGTTGGAGAGTGGAACAAGTCCGATTTATGAAAGTCTTCAGGGAATCCAGTGGGTAGCCGGACCTGTCTGTGGCTGCAGGGATTCCCTCTGGTCTCTCTATCTTTATTGGGTGACTGTGTGTCCCGCAATGGACTAGCATTCGGTTCTGGGGGTCTTCTCGCACAGGGTTTAGGCTCACTGTGACCCCTGTACTGTTGCAGTAATGGAGGGTAGGTGGGTGGACTTAGGGGGAAACTCTGTAAAGCACACTGAAGTTATTACTTTGATGTTTTTATTAATGCAGCAATTGATGCCAAAGTGGGTTGTGGAGGGGAGGCAGGTGGTCACTGAGTAACACTGGACTCCTCGCCTCTAGTGGGGGCACTTGGGTAACTTCTGAATGTTGGCCAGAGTTGGTGAAACCTGGTAGGAGCCATGTGTCCCATTTGAAAACCTGCTGCTGCTTTTACTTTGTTCCTCGTCATTTCAAGCTGAGCCCTCTATTTTTCTCAATGCTATTAGAAAGACCTTCATAGAAAATGGCCTAAGTGGTGCTTCCTGGGGGCACGATGGCTCAGCGGGTAGCACTGTTGCCTCACGTCTCCAGGGTCGGGGCTTTAAATCCTGACTCTGCTCTGCATGTGGAGTTTGCATGTACTACCCATGACTAATGAGTTTCCCACTCGTGCTATGCTTTCCTCATACAGTCCTAAGACATGCCTCTAGGCTACGCGCCACCTCTAAATTGCCCATAGTGAATGATTATCTGTGCATGTAGCCTGTGATGGTCTGCCACCTCATCCAGGGTGAACTGCAGTCTTAGTCCCTCCATTGCCTGGAATAGGTTACAGGTGACCCTGAAAAGAATAAGTGATTAGAAGATGGATGGATGGATGGATGGATGGATGGATGGATGAGCCACACTATGTGGTGTTTGCTTCTAAGAAGCCTTTTTTCCATCTGTCGATTAACTCTTTTTACCCTGTATGACTTTAACCATCATAAGCAGTTCCAGGGTGGAAGGATGGCATCATTCCTGTTGGGTGTTAAGGTCCTTCCTAGACCATATCGGGGGCCATGAGTGGTCCATCAGTCCTTAAGATGAGTTTCTATAAATCTCAAGCGGTATGAGAAATTACATATTTAGGGTTAGACCATCAGGTTTAGACCATAACGTGGTCCCTCAGTCCTTAAGATGAACTCATTTTAATCTCAAGTGCTATGCGAGTGTACATATTTAGTTTTCTGTCAGAATCTGGATTCAACTTGGCAAGAGAATAAGAGAAACTTCACAGTAAAGGTACAGAGAGTCACGGTCAAACTTGGCATTGGATTAAAACTGGAAGGCGCCGCTTCTGCGTGGGACGACTACAAAACGAGGAAAGTGCCTCTTGGACAAGTTGGCATCTCATAGCTGTCTCCTGTTCTCTTTTAGTATCCCAGCGGTGCATTTAGAAAAAAGTCCGTCTTTATTTGCTTTGACCTTCCAGTGCCTTCCATAGGAATCTGACTGTTCATTTGCATGAGTCATTAAATCATATATAAATAAGTAAATCTAGTTCCCCATGCATCCAAACAAATTACTTGTTTACTTCAGTTTTGCCCAGAATGAAACACATGTGTCAGCTTGATAGTTAGTGGAGATGTTTGGAAATGGCGTGTTGCTCCTCTAATTACACGTTCTTCTGGAAGCACTTAAGACACTGGAGTTGGAAGGTTAAAAGAGAGCAAAGATGAGAGGGGAGTGTGCCGTGATGTATTTGTTTTTGCCCTTCGACGAAATAACCTGTCGTGACTCTCTATCTGAAATTCTTGGAGAATAATACTCAGCCACCACATTCTCGCCCGCGCTGCCTTACCGACTGCCTCTACCCATTGTAGCTCGCTTACTATCTCTAAGGTCGGCTAAGCGGGCATTGAGAGGAGTCATTCTGTCTTCTGTACAGTTCTTATGGGATCTCTGGCAGCAGCCCAAGTGCCATGGTATCATGTGATCTAAAATGTCGCCTCGATGGCTGACAGCAGGAAACAGAAACAACGGGAAACAGTATGGAGGACGCCATGTACTGTACTGTGCAAAAGTCTTAGGTTGGTGTAAAACTATGACTTTGTCTGTCAGTGTCATTTTACATATTCCATAACATTTGCTTGGGTCATGTCAGAATTTGCAGCTACCACCCAATATGCCCATGTATTTGTTAAACTTAAATATGAGTGTGCCCTAATCATAAAGTTAATTAACTAATTAATTGAGCACCCAAGTCACCCCATGTATTTGTTACATCTTCTAGACATCCAACCGGATATCAGTAACATTTTGGAGAACAGAAGAGGGTCTTGTTACTTGTTAATGCATTACTATTTATTTGTATTTACTACCCAGATGAATGGATTTACATATTTTTTCTGCCTACCTAGGTCTTTTGCACAGTACTGTATTTGCAAGACAACCAGTGCACATTATATCAACAACCTGCTTTTCAATCTGAGAAAGACGCTCAAGCCTTCGGTTAATGTTTTTTGCTGTCAGATGTTTACCAAAGATGGCCCCCTATGGGATAGCCCAGGAGTATGATGGAAGAGCTGTGGCCTGTCTGTTTCTCTGCTCAAAGATACACCTTCCAATAAAATAAGTAATTACCGAGCCACCCAAAGAACTCCACTTCATTGCATTAAACGCCCAGCATGCCTCCTTCAAACTTTCAGCCGTACAAATAAGCGAGCAACAGCACTAATGACTGTGCGACTCTTTGCTTTCTGGCTGATATTTGCGGAGATGCACCGCTGTGTTCTTAAGCAAGGCATCACTCTTTTTTCATAAGTGCATGCTATCCAAGTCACTCTGGCTAATAGCATCCGCTAGGCATGTAAATAATGAAGTGCGATAAATAATACATGCAGAAACAATTGTTTATTCTAACAATTAGCCCCGCTGGAAAATCCCGAAATGGCTGTTTTCTCCCTTTGGCATTAGTCCGAGCTGGGACAGCACCAATGCAACAACAGACGTCATGCAGACGAAGGCCCAAGGGGACGGTCGAAAGCCATTGGCATCAGATAATTGCTGACAAGCCAAAGCTCCCAGCAAAATGTAGCAAAATGAGGAGGCTCCCCCTGAATGAACATGTCTGAGCTTGGGTCTTAATTAAAACAGAGCCGCCCACAAGGAGAGGTCCACGAAAGGGGCCTTTTACGTGCATATTTAATAAATAGTGGATATGATCTCATCGCCTTTGGGCAGCAGCCAGGGATCCCTTAAAATGTGAGCACCCATTTGGAGGAAAAGGAACAACTAACACTTAAAGACAGGTTGGAGTGAAAGATACAAGCTTTTACCCTGTACAATTAAGCAAGGCACATTTTGTTTTATTATGTCTGCTAGACGGGCAGAGGACTGCACTCACTCCTGTACATCTCATACCTTTCTACGGCTGAGAGGTGAATCTTGCTCACAGTTTTTAATGAGAACGGCTGAAAAAAAAAGAGAGAGCTGGAACCTAATTATATCTTTGAGGAGGTGATTATTTCTGCTACTGAACATGAACCAGGTGTGGTTTTCTGGAGACAAAGAGAGCTACATGATTGCATTCAGGGACCAAGTTAGCCTTCCAGAACGGCCAGCCCTGCACTTCAAAGGTGCAAATTTCATGCTCTTTTATGCTTCTGCAGTGAGAGGGAGCTATGCATGAATTCACAGCCATCAGATTTCTCTCTCTCCGTCCATCTTGTGCAGCACACGGTCACGGCGACCCCGGAGTCTACCCCAGGAAGCGCCGTGCAGGGGACGCGCTGAATGGGATGCCAGTCCATCACAGGGCTATTCTGACACACCACTTCAGCAAGCTACGTATGTGTGTTCTGAGACTGCTGGAGGAAACATTGGAACATAAGGAGAACCTGCTTTGAAGGTGGGAATAGAACCTAGTACCCTGGACATATGAGGCCATCAAAATATTGCTTTCTTTATTTAATTTAACAGTATTTGGGCAGCATGGTGCCTCAGTGTGTATACACTGCTGTCTCACGACCATTGCAAACAGGAGGAGAAAATACAAACCCTATTCACACAGGCATAGGGGTGGGACTTGAACCAGCAACCGTACTGGCGTGAAGCAATAGTGTTGACCCACTGCCGTGCCAGATGCCTACATGGAATGGAATGGTGGCAGAAAAAAGTAAACATTAAATGAATTCAATTATCGCTATTATAGACCGGTATCACAATTAGTACCTAACAGTTTGTATGGCCTCAGGGAGTCAGAGAAAAGGCTGAGAAGTAACACTTTCTTGTACAGAAATTACGTAAATAGAAAAAGGATAGGGAGTTTATCAATTATACGGTGTGTAAACTGTTGTGCTAATCTGTAATCATGGAACAAAACAGCATGTTAACTCGATTAAGCAGGACAGAATTAATTTAAAGGTACCTTAAAGGTTGATGAGGATTCATGGACTTTTAAGAAGGTGACAATTTTATTCTTGATTATATGAATTTTAATATTATTTGGCAGTCACAATCAGATAGCACCTAATAATAAGAGAATATAATGATATAATCTGATTCATGATGAGGTTCTGAATGTCTAAATGTCCATACATAACTGTTCTACAGTAATTGACTGTAGAGACTATATTTAATTAGACAAATACCGTGAAATGTGATCTAGTGACCTGGAAAAAAATGTTTGCTTTGAAGAACATTCCTGATGAATGAAGACGTGGATGATTAGAGCATGCTCAGAGCACGGTGGAGCGGGTTAAAGCAGGATCGGTTTTGGTAAACCATGCTACTGATGTCAGCGGTCAAAAAGGTAGAATTCTTCCACATTCAGGGACGGAAATCTGCAAACTCTAAAAGGGGTCTTGGCTTTGGAATCAGGCTTTTTGAGGTCTCCCTAAACCAGGCTCGTAATCTGTCACGTAAAGGCCTGGAGATTTCTGAGAGCTTGGAAGTCAGGTCACCCTGACACCTCCAGACAAAATAAATAAATAAATAAATAAATAAATGAATGAATAAATCTTATTTCAGACTTGCAGCATAGAGAACAGCTTACCAAAAGAAACCAAGCAGGCAAAGAACCAAATCTTTACAGATAATCCCTCCTGACCCAGTTTTATTACAGAAATATCTTAGTCTGAACCTCTAATGTGAAACGTTTCAAAAACTATCTAAATATACACTCCAGTTATGCACTAGAGTATAAATGTCCGGTTTCTCTTAACTGTAGGAATGTGCCAGTAGGCTCGAAATGGTCCAAGAGGTAAAGACGGCATCGATCTTAGTAAAACCATGATTGCAAACACACGGGTCGGGTCCCCCTTTTCGGCTGAAAGTGGCCACCCAGCCACAGCTTCTGACGCAGGACCGCAAGGCTCGTCCCGCTTCGACGGAGCTTTCCGTGGTGCTGAAGGGCGCTCAAGAAAGAAGACGCCGCTAAAAACGCAGCCCCGTCGTGGTGAAGAAAGACACCTTCACGTATGGACACGCAGTTTAAGGCCAGACACTTCCCCCCGACTACAAATCAAAGGCAGCGCCCACTTTAGCCCGCATAATCCCCGAATCACACGCTGGCTGTGGTTCGCACGTTCAGCTTGATGCCCGGCGGCTTCCGAAGCCACACATGAGCTCAGATGTGAGTGAGCACCACACACCCTCCATGATGTGCCCCTGCATGCATGTCTGCGTGTGTCAGTGACAGGGGGCTCTCCAGTGAAAAGGGGGGAAAGGATTTCATTCCAACTTCGGTGAAACCTTCGTGGGGACCTGCGTATGGTGCCGGCCACACTGCAGCAGCCGACGGCGAGCCTAAGTGTGATAAGTGACTGAAGAAGAGTTGCATGAGCAGTGATGTCATAGGCTGAATGTGTGCCATGGGAGAACCTTCGCTTTGCACCTGCTGCCGAGAGGAAGCGTCGCTTTGTTACGAGCGGGCGGCGCTGCAGCTGGCGGAAGACGAGGTCGCCCAGCCCAGCGTCTGCTCGCCGCTTCACAGGGACACGGAGAGGAAGGGAGGAGAAGCAGAAAGACGGCGTGCCTTAGATGACGGCAGGGCTTCTGTAATGGCCGCTAAGTCGGACGGGGTGCTGAAGATGAGGAAGAGCGATGTGGCGTTCACACCCCTCCAGAATTCGGAACACTCGGGGTCGGTGCAGGGGCTCGCCCCCGGATCGCAGCCGGAGTCCGGCGCGGGAGACGGCGACTTGGCGAGCGGAGAGTCGCGCTGCTGCGGCTCCTCCTCGACGTGCCTGCGCTTGGGCAAGGAGCAGCAGAACTACTCGGTGTGGGACTGCCTTTGGATCCTGGCCGCCGTCGCCGTGTATTTCGCCGATGTGGGCACCGACGTCTGGCTCTCGGTCGACTATTACCTCCGAGGCAACCACTGGTGGTTCGGTCTCACGCTCTTTTTTGTGGTGCTCGGCTCGTTCTCGGTGCAGCTCTTCAGCTTCAGATGGTTCGTCCACGACTTCAGCGCGGACGAGAGCCCGGGCGCCGCCGATTGCCCGCACACGGACGGGAAGCTCCTGAGCGGCTCTGCCTCGCACGGAGACGTGGGCGCCCAGCCGTCCACGGCGAGCAAGGGTAACACCACGACCAACAGCGGCGGCCACGCCAAGCGGACCGGCAAGGGAAGGTCGGCGTCCTGCTCCTGCTGCATCTGGCTCATGCAGTCCGTCATCCACATCCTGCAGCTCGGCCAGATCTGGAGGTAAAGCTTCTCCTTTCGCCTCAGATATCGGAACTTCTTACTGGTGCGCTGTGGGGAAAGAAGCCGAGCAAACCGATGGAAGTCGCTAGTTATGTGAGCCGTTTGTTTCAGCGGCTGTAAGAGACCGGTCGCTCGTGTGTCTCAGTTCCGACGCGACTCGAGCCGCGTGCTTCGAGTGGCGCGCGACGGCACACCCCCGCTCGCGCTTCGGCACGCGTCCGTCTCGCGCGCCGCAACTTCTGTAACTCACTTTGTGAACATGAACGCGTCGGGCTCACATGTGAAATTCCTAAACAAACAAACAAAACAAAAAAAAAATACAAGTAGAACATCTGAATGAATTTTTGCAGGTGAATGTTTTACACAGATGTTCGTGTGATTTTTTTTTTTTTTTTTATTTTTTTTTTTTAAATTTGCAGATGTTGACTTGTTTTAAAATGGATCTCCCGGGGAAATTGCCCCATTGGAATTTGTGGGGGTCGGCT
>JAACJT020000209.1:0-21182 GCA_009936485.2 Gymnarchus niloticus | reverse complement strand
CCGCAGGCCGCCCAAAAAACTTCGCCCCAACGCGGGGGGGCCATCTTGTCCCCCCCTATCTGAAAAACCCCCAAAGTCTACGCGGTTACTCTGCCCCCCCCCCCCCCCCACTCCCAGCATTAATTCAAAAATGCTGATTCAAACAGTACTTTATGACAAACATTTGGAAAAGCAGTTCTGTAATTGACAGGACGAGACAGTTTATGGGAGCACAGGCTCTGTCATTATCAGCAGAGAATGCAATTACCCCCCCCCCCTCCTAAAAATAGAACCTGTGCGATTGCTTTGAGACACTTATCTTTCACAGGACCCGCTAAGCTGACTCAGGCGCAGTCCCCGCCACCTAACAGACATGAAAATGTAAACTACCACAGCAGCCAATGTCATTTTAGCTCTCTGAGGAGCCTCAGAGTGTAATCAGAGTAGGGCAGTGTAATAAAACAGCCCCCCCCTCAGTCTTCACAGAGGATTGAGCAGCACTTCCAAACAGCCCCTCTACTTTAATTACGCCATAACCATGTGTGGGTCTTGCATCAAAAGCCGGCAACACATTTCAACCCCTGTTATTCTGTTAAAAATGAGTTCTATTTTTAAAAGAACAACTTTATTTATCCCCAGGGGGTGAAATCAGGGAAGTTTCCATGATGGTAAATAGTAAGTTAGTTGGAAGTTCAACAGCTAACTACCTTAACTGTTCATTCAGCTTCAAACTTTGGGCAATTTAACTTTTCACATGGTGCCACATACTTGAACCTCAACTGGTACTCCGGGCGGTTCACTTGCAGGAAAACTGTTGGCATTGTCCTGGTGCTGCTGATGTACCAACGAGATTATGAAAATGTGAAGAAGCAGATTTTCTGAGAGCTGGTGATCAACTGCAAGACACTGACAACCCAGCATCAAGCTGGCGCCCCCTGCAGGATTGCCCTGTATGCACGGCATACAACCACAACCATCCGTGTTGATGGTGACTGAGAATTCCAATCGAGCAGGAAAGAGGATGAAAGGCTGATGAAGGACAGGTGTGATCAAGGACAAGGATGTTTACCGACAGCCTCTGCCTCCGTCTCCCCCCGTCACGGCAACTGAAAATAGCTCAGCACCTCCTGGGCGCACTTGTGAGATGCATTAAAATCCTTAATAGGTCCAAACAGGTCTCACTTAGCTAAAAATACACTCTGCTGCTGGCCATTGACACACTTGTTCTAATAATAAATGACGTTTACGAAGTAACTCAAAAGCACATGGGGCAGGGGAATACAGAGAGTCAGGCTAACACTCAGAGGGGGGGGAAGGCAGGCAGGCAGGCAGACAGAGGCAGAGAGTCAGGCTAACACTCAGAGGGGAAGGCAGGCAGGCAGAGGCAGAAAGTGGTGCAAATACACAAATGGACAAAATATTCAGTTCAGGAATCTGGTTGTTGACTGTTTTATCCAGCAGATATTAGGTACAGGTATATGTAGCACTCCAGAAATTCACCTGGCACACTGGAAAAGAGCTGGCTTTATGCATATTCTTTTGCATACGCGTCATCGGTAATTTAAATGTCTAATCTTATTGGGAGACCAACAATATCATTTCCAGGGCTGCGGACAGAAATGTGGCAGATGCAGCACCAACACATCTGTGCAATCGGGTGACAATCGCTTTACTCTGCATTCTCACATTAATCCTGCCCTTAAAGAAAACGGGGCGCACAGGAGGGCGTGTGCAACATGGGATGGAATTGGGTTCTCGACGAAATGGCTAGCTGAGCTCTGACCTGCTCCCACAGCATGGGCGCATGCCGCTTTTTGGCAGAATGACTGACAGCAGGGTTACACTCGAATCAGGCCCGCATTCCAGTGTGTCACCGCTCTTGACTCAGTGTTAACAGGCTGGAGGCTCAGCGGCCAGACAGCAGAGCGAGGCCGACATCTGCAGTGTGTGCGACACAGGGGAACGAGGACCACATGGAGAACTCCGCATGTGAGAATCCAGGAACCGGAAAATCCAAACTGAGTGTCCGTTCCCAGACCATAACTCAACAGGCATGGATTTAGCCGTTCACTCTATTTCTCCCACCCCAAACTTAAAAATAAAACACCCTGATTCCCCTCCAGGGTTTCTAAGAAATCCCAATGCACATTTAGACTGCACACCGTTAAAGTCTTCAAACCCCGACACCCACGGAAACATGAGCACCCATCTGGAGTTTTACGAGTCGTTCTGAATTTACACCTCTACAAGGCTGGATGCCCCTTCACCCAGAAGTTAATGGGGTAATTGGTCATCCTCAGTGTTATGAGTTACTCTGTTGGCGCCTCCTAGCATAGGACAAACAGAGATTTCAGCATCTGAACTGTAAATGAGAACTCGCGGGAATATTTATTTCACAGTCAGAGACTGAGGACACTTTCATCCAGCCAAACTGCTTAAGCACACAAAATATTACTAGCTGAGCTGAAAAACAAATGGGAGGCATTCTGTTAGGTGGTGATGGGTCATGGGCAAGTCCTTCACTGACCACTTCTGTGATTCAGCCTGCTTCTGTGACTGTGAAGGGAAACGCTACTATGACATGGCACCTTAAAAGTTACAGATCATTGCAGTTTATGAGCACTTCAAGGAAGGAGAACGCCCAGTTAAGGTGCTAAAGTTACATTAAAAAAGTGCCAATTAAAACTGTAATAGTCAGAACCATTAGACACTCCGTGGTTTAATAATGACATGCAGACTCGTAAACAAGTGTCGCAGTTTAGAGTGCAAATGGAAATCTACAGGATTAGAAATATTTAAGTTGGCCAGTACCAGCTGACAGCATGTAGCAATATAAAAAAGCCATTTATAGGGCTTGCTTTAACTATTCTAACCTTATTGATAACAAAAATAACCCTCACTACCTATTTAAGATGATAGCCAATAACAAATAAGGATGAATCAATAATATTACTGTCACTAATGTTACTAGCAATATATTCATAGACTACTTTAATAATAAAATTAGTAACATAAGAGTTCAAACAAAAACAAGCTGCAAGAAGTCTGGTAAACACATTAATTAAAAGACAATGAATACCTAAAATGAGTAAACAAGATATTCCACATGTCCATTAGGTCTAATCTCCATTACTTTACAAAATCCTTGGAAGTGCTGGCAGCAAATATAATTAGTATGATGTACACATCCCTGTCGTTGGCATTATATTTGACCAAATTAAAATTAGTAATCACGAGACCACTTTTTAAAAAACCATGCTTGGATCCTCCGACACATAATTACAGAACTGTCTTGAACGTTCAATTTCTGTCTAGAAATCCTAGAGAATATTTTCACGGCCCAACCTTCGGTCACACTATTAAAACATATTTGATAAACTCAGGTCTGATTTCCATTGAAACTGCTTTAAATAAAATTGTGATTGATATTTTAATACTAACTGAAGCTGGCAACATGACGGTACTCTAATTCCTCGATCATCTTGAGTGCTGCTTTTGACATAGTTGGACACATTCTATTTTGCTCCATAGGCTTTAATCAGAAGTTGGCTTGTGTGTAAAGGTGCTTAAATGGCTTACCTCATAGTTAACCAATTGCTGTGACTATGTTTGGAAATCCAACAACGGTAAGAATTCAATATTATCATACTTGGGGTACCACACGGATCAATGCTTGGACCCATATTGTTCTCCCTGTACATGCTACCCCTGAGCAGTATCATAAGAAAAAATAATGTTAACTTTCATACCTTTGCCAACGACACTCAAATCTATTTTTCAGCTACACCTGACATCTCATCTAATGTCACTTTAGCTAACTGCTTTAATGAACTGAAGACTTGGGTGAGTAAAAACTTTGACGCTTATCATGGGGGGGAAAAAAAAAAAAAAAAAACTGAGGTTCTCATGTTCATGTAAACTGTCCATTGTGAACATGAGCCCAATCCATCATTCAGTCTGTCTATTGCTTATGCAATATCAAAGGCTAAACCTGGTGCCGCTGCAAATGCCCTTGTGGTCCTCTGTTTCCCAGCCAGGCATAAACATCCGCTCTGACCATCCATGCTTTCTTTTCTGTTCTTTTTCCAGAGGGTGCCTGGTTTGGGCTCCATCTGAGTCTGAATGTAGTATTAGTCTCAGGGATGTGACATCATTTGATGTGGTCTACAAACAAGATGATGGTCTACACTGAACCAGGTCACAGATGACGGAATTAACAGACATTTGCTCCTTGAATGTATAATGGTCTTGTGTCTTTCCCTGCTCTGTATAACTGCAACATGCCCTAGGAGGTAGCCTGTTAATTGACCTTGGACCCCCAGAGGTTTTTTTTCCTCTTCGCTGAGGAGTTTTTGGTTCCTCTGCTCTATCATCTTCTGCCCTTTTTCATGAAACTGTAATCATTACGCATTCCTGGTAAGTGCCGTTGGGCAACTGTGTTGTGATAGGCACTATAGAAATAAACTGAATTTAAGAGGGGCAAAGGAGGGAGGTGTTTGTGCGAATGACAGGAGCAGGAGCATAGAGGCAGCAGTCTCTGTCAATAAAGCGCAATGCAGACTACTAAAACAGGCTCATAACTGAACCCTCTGACCACAACTGGAACATCCTGTGATTCGTTATTAGCACAAAATCATCCTACAATCTACTCAAATGCAGGGTTTCTCACTCAAACCCCCTTCACCCTTCCAAACTTTCTCCACACTGCTGGCTTGACAAAAAACTAGCCCCCTTAAGTGGTGACTGCATTTGTTGACTGCAAGTGCGGTTCCAGGGTCAGCAGGCAGAAGGTCATCCAGACTTGGATCTTGGTACCCACATGCCAGCAGGAGGCTATAATCTCCCACAGGCGGGAAGTGGAACCCCCTGAAGGTATAGTCTGGCTAGGCTCCACCCCTGGGCTCTCCTGACTCAGCATGTGTTCCCAAGGTCCAGACTGAAGCACCACCCAGGCTAGAGCTGGTTGAAATGGAAGCATGCTTATCACAGTCCTCTCGGGAAGGGCATCTCAAGCTGTGTCAGAGGGGGAGGGGGGCCTCTTTACGCCTACTCATGAAGACACACACATGCAAGCACAATACTTACACACACTTACTTTCTCAGTCGTATCCTTAAATGGCTTTTCTGCAGATTCTCCTTTTAACGCACTTAATGGCCGCTAAGGCCCCATACTGAGACAGGTACAAACACATAAAGTGCCTGCACAACATGTACAAAGGACATTTTCACAAAAAGAAAAAAACCTGAAACACACACACACACACACAGATAACCTGACCCATCTCATCCTTGTCAAACACTGTCACAGATCCTCAAGAAAAACAAAATGCGACTGAGCCGACTGCAGGACATTTTGTCCTGGTGGAGTGAAGCCAGGACAAATCCAAGAAGCAGTACATTCCCCAACCGTCTGACACGTGGTCGGCTTTGTGAGAGAGGAGAGGCTGCCCTCCAACCCCAAGCACTACCGAGCTACAGGTATCCATTAACTACTCTTCTAATAGACTTACAATGGGGCTTCTTATTCTCAAGAGGGCGAAAGTCATCAGATACAACAAACAGGCCTGACGACATTTCACTTCCTTTTTGTTTTTCCATGCTTTCTTTTCTGGTACCAAACGGAAAGTGAAGTCTCCAGCTATTCTGGTGCTATTCTGAAGAACCGAAAGTCACGTTCACTTTAAGTTGCTGAACTGAGTAGGCTGTTTTTTTGCACTTCACTCTCAGACGTCAGCTATCCTTGAGCCAAAATACCGAGGACTAGCTACCAGGCAGAGCTGAAACCTCATCCCCGAGGTCTGTGGACAGTATCACGCCAATCCTGTGTGTTTTCCTCCACGAGGCAATGGACAGGAAAAAAGACACAGCTGCCCGTCCTGAGTGCCGGGCTAGCTAACGCTACAGGAATGCCATACGTTCCCCACTGTAGATGTTTGTGTACGGCACGGAGGGCAAATTACCTCGCTTAGCAGGGAAAACAGAACCCAGGCATTCTGACCGGGGGGGGGGGGGGGGTCACTAAAAAAAATCCCCGTATAGCCCCATTTTCCTGGCACACGGGCCCATGTAATTTCCAGGAATGGGGGGAGGGGGCAGGGAAATCTTCATAAGAGGCAAAAATCCTCACTGTACTGGAAAACACAGCGCATGAACACACCCTCTAGCCACAGTTTAATTTATAAGCAGGCCATGCCTCCCCCGGCACTGTGCTCCAATAGGAGTGGAGGAGGATATCCCTTATGGATGTATGAGGAGATCCACATGGAAACTGCTGTTATGCAACCGAGATCAGGAGTTTTACATTAAGCCTCGTGACCATGACACAAAAGGCAATGTGTGTACAGACGTGGGCCATGCAGACCCCCACCAAGGTCGTTTTATGAGACGCTAACAACCACACCTACGTGTACGTGCATACCTCATTCATCAGTCACAAAAAACATGCGTCACACTACGCAAAACAACTGTATCGTTGATTCACACACACAAAAGGTGTGATAGAGTACAAAGGCAGAGACGAGATTAGAGACGGACAACATTCCTCAGTTGTGTCTGACCTGAAACTGTTTGAAAGGGTTTAGGCAATTCAGCACTCGCTGTTGAATCGCTGTAAATGCAAAATGAGAGTCATTTAAAATAAATAAATAAAAGAATCCCCCTGATAGACAAGTCAAACTTTTTTCTGGCCCTTTTTTTCTGGAATTAAAGCTGAATTTACAGGTGGCAAAGACTAGCCAGATAGTGATGGCCTCACTTCCCATCAACATCTTAGGAACACCTAGGGGGAGGATGAAGCAGATCCCAGATCTTAAACCAACAGGAAAGCTGACTCTTAGCTCATCTGTTGAGCAACAAACCCTAAAGGGACTCAAGGGGGTTTTAACACAGAACACAACCCAATAATTAAACTTAAGAGTATTGTGTTTTGCCCAGATTAGAAATGGGCCAAAAATGTTCACCCTCTGCTGTGACCCAGAGACATTTCTACTCTGTACTGAATTTCTGTGGGGGTAAAAGATAAGCCCTTTGAAAACTAATATTATCATGATTTCAGCAACACCTCATCCATTTATTCCAGGCTGTTCTCTGACAGTCAACATGCAGCTTCCAGCTTTCTATACAGTGATATTTATACACCTCACAGACCTGAGCACTAAAACATGCTCTTCTGAGCTCCCAAACCTGCTCTGATCACTGAACTGCATCCTCCAATACCCTGTTGTCCTCCTGACTGTTACAACGTTGCTCTTATTTGTATTAATAAATTTGTCCAGCCTGGTGCCGGCCAGAAGAGGATGGGTTTCCCCCTTGAGTCTGGTTCCTCCCAAGGTTTCCTCCTTCTTCCTTTGGCTTACTCTCTGGGGACCCAGGGCCCGGGAGTATGTAAAGTGCTTTGTGACAGTGCTTCTTGTTAAAGGCGTTATATACATAAAATTGAATTGAATTGAAAACATGCATGGAGAGTCAGATACATATACAGTGAGTCTTTCTAATATATTTTAGTTTCTAATTCTATTCTTGCAGGCAAGAGGTAAAAACTGATGCAGATACTTGTGGAAATTTCATGGGGAACTGCAGGAAACCGCAAACTAATGCCTCGTGTTGCAACAAAATATTAATATTTAATACTTAAAACTGCCAACTTCAAATTTAAGCACTGAAACAGGGAGACCACTTCCTGTACTGGAGTGCTCAACGTTTCCTTGCATCCTTAGCAACCATCGCCATGGAGAACACGACAGTAGGGGGCCTGAGGGCTTCCTGAAGATCACTGGCAGGTGTAGCGCTCCTTAAAACTCAAAGGATCGCAAGTTTCAGAGCCCAGGCCAACATCTGACTGAGCCTCTTCGAGCTACATTGCTCGCCTGCGCACAATACCTGAACGGGACAAGCCTCAACCAATCTCTAGGCGAATTTCAGTTTTCCCACCACAGTGGGACACACATTGGCCGCAGGTCACCGATGTCACTGACATGTCAAAAGCCTGGCCTGAAATGAGGGAGCAGGCATCCGTATGAGGCCACGGCCAGTTTCCGAGGCAACGGCAAGTGTCATTGTATCATCGCATTACGCCCTGTCCTTTCTCCTCATTGTCATTACGCGGTCTACATGCAATGGTCATTACAGAGCACCCTCAGCCCACCCACAGCATCGTGGCCAGACGACCCATGTTGCAAAGCAAGCGCCTCTGCGACTCGACGGCCAGCCACCCGCGTCAGACACTGTCGCTCATGCCCTGTCGGCGGTCATGAAAGATACGCCCTCTGCAGGTTATAGTGTAGTGTCACGGTTCAGAGCAGAGCAGCCTGACAACTCCGGTGCAACGGACGGGAAAATGCTATGTGCCTGTGCTGGACCATGAGCGTCAGGGGAAAAAACAGAATGGTCCTGACAGAAAGTCGTGCTCTATTACGTCTGCTGGTGGACGCACCAGGCAGACAGACGAACCGAACCGGGCACATCTTCCTGTCATCTCCACTGCCGCACCGTAATTAGTGTGTAGGTCAGCCCAACACATACAGCTCCTCACTATAAATGGCAGCATGTCGTAGAACCTACTCAAA
Source organism: Gymnarchus niloticus (assembly GCA_009936485.2). Lineage (NCBI taxonomy): Eukaryota > Metazoa > Chordata > Actinopteri > Osteoglossiformes > Gymnarchidae > Gymnarchus > Gymnarchus niloticus. The sequence goes on along the minus strand of JAACJT020000209.1, from coordinate 12,639 downwards.
CCCACCTATTTCCTCATTTTCACGACTGGATAATGCAGCACTGCGCTTGCTTTAATGAGAGCACAATGTGACAGTGTGTGCATTTACTTCCTTAAACGGTAAAATGAGTCAGCCTTTTGACATTTTTAGCTATAATATGGCCTTTTGGATTCTTAATAGCTACCAAAAACGGTGGTTGCCACCTGACCCGACCTTTACCAGACCAAAGCCTTCCCATTTGTAACATACACCCAAAATATTTATGCTTCCCTGAAACAATTCAGTCTCCTAACTTAGCTCCTGACCTTCAAACTTTGCTTTTAGAGTTTTTTTTTTTTTTAAACATTCTAACTGATAGGGAAGTTGAACTTGGTACAAGGTCACAGTCTTGTAACTTCTGTCGAGGAATCCTGCAATCCGATTTCAGGAGCAACTGTAGCAATGCATGCGTGCATATCTGAAGCTGCTTCTCCCTGATCGGGGTTCCCAGCCTCCATATTTGCTTCTGTTAAGCTGCTATCCCAGCAGGCACCATGCTTAAAACCACCAGCCAAGTGCAGACTCTGTAAGTCTGTATGCCTACTGACATTTCACTAAAGCACACGCCTCTCCGAGATGCCAACTTACATCTTATGGGTTGACTGTCTGTGTAACAGAAACCCTGCACTCAAAATCCCAGCCCACATCTTAAGACCAACCTGAATCCTGTGATTGATGGGGAGGTTCAGAGTGAGCCCTGGGCCAGACAGATCCTCGGCTGTGAAACTGAACCCAGGCTATTAAAATTTTACAAAGAATAAATAATGCACCGTGGCAAGGCTACGACCTCAGAGAAGAAACACAAGGCTGAAAACAACATCTCTCTCACACACACACAGAGTTATAACTCATGACTGCCCAAATTTGATCGACACCCACACGTGTCATCAGTAACCATCCTTGTCTGTGAACACGCCGCTTCCCGGTCGCCAGCGCTCCAAACACGTGACTCTGCACACGTGTCAGCTGAGCACGTCCTGGGTCTGCATCCATCTTCACAGCCCACAACCACAGCTCACTCCCGTGAGAGCAAACCGAGACGTGTGTCACCCACTGTGAGTCCAATCTTCTGTAAATGTGTCACGCCTGCACTGGCGTGCGAGTGTGCACGTGGGAGATGGCGGGCCTCAATTCTGAGTTGCTTGGAGTCCTGTGAACGGTGTTGCACAAGTGGCAGCTCAGACAGCACCCCCCATCCCGATACCCATCCTACCTTTCTTGGGGGGGGGCTCTCACTTTGTGTTGCCCATCTCCCTTTCAAATTCTACCAACAGGATGACAGCAGGCAAATCCTACCTCACCACTTCAACATTTAATCTGCATGGATCAAACTCAGTATTTACAATTCAGATGTTCATTTGTTTTTTTTTGCTCTCCTCTCATCCTGCTTCTTTTTCATCAGCCACAACTTCTGGAACCTTCCCCCTTGGGAGACCACGATTCACCTGACATCTGAACCGGTGCTAGCCAGCCATACCAAATCATGCGCTTCTCACGTTACCCTTGTGTGACGTGCGCCAATAACCTCTACACAGCCTCGGTGAATTTCCCCTGGGCCGCTTCATTAACATCCCACACAGTAAGGCTAAGCAGCCATCACCGAATTCCCAGCCCTCAAGCTGGCAGAGCAGGAGGCTGCAATCCAGTTCTAGACTAAACTATTGTAATGCCCTTCCTTCTGGAATCAAGATGTTTGATCATATTACCCCTTAATTGTCATTTTTGAGCTGGCTTCACAGAGACTTTAAGATACTATTACTAACCTATAAACCTTCGGGCCTCAGAATACTTGTCTTTTGGTTCAATTCAACCCCACTCATCTGCTTACCTTTCAGGGGGCAGGGCATTTATTAGTTACAAGAGTGGTCAGGGCTACATTTGGCTGCAGAGCCTTCTCCTAGAAAGCTTCGTAGCTGTGGAATGGTCTTCCAGTAGCGGTGCAGGATTCAGGCTCATGCTCAATCTTTACGTCTAGGTTAAAAACACACCTGTTTACAGAGACTTTAGGTAGTTACTCACTCCCCAGCTGGGCTATAGTCATGAGGTGTAGAGCTGGGTGGGGATCAGTGCCACTGACTCTGGATGAACTGTTATATCAGTGCTGTCACTCCTGCTTTGCACGTTGCTGTGTGTTGTTGGCGTGCAGGCGTTCAAGGATTCCTCATGCCTGAGTCCCCACCTGCCACTCCCTCATAGTTATGCTGCCATATATAGTCCTACCAGAGCTCCTGCTTTTTAAATTATGCCCACTCTGCTCTTTCATATTGTTGCTCTGCTCATTCTCTGGTCTCAGCCCCCCTCCCATTTATTCTGTGGTATTCCATTTGGATGAATGAATTTAAGGGATCCCCCAGTTTGTCTGCTAACATCCCGGTGTCTTCTCTCTTGGCCACCTGTCAAACCCCCCAGCTCACCATAATCTGTGCCACGAAACTGGCCCACCAACCTGACTTGCCTGCCCAGCTCCTCTAATATTCTACTGCCTATTTGTAACAATCCACACTGTCTCTGTTGTACAACATTCTGTAGCTATGAACTTGTACTGCATAATGCCAGCCAGACATGACTGCATTTCCTTCTTGCGTCTGGTTCCTCTCATGGTTTTGTCCTCACTCTGAGGGAGTGTTTCCTTGCCACTGTCTTACACTCTGGGGCCCTTAAGCCCGGGGCAATGTAAAACACTTTGTTAAAGGCGCTATATAAATAATATCAAACAGATGCCAGAAGCGAGCACCAGGTAAATCAAGCAGGGGCCTTTAAGCATGAGCTCGCTGGTGGAGCCACGGCGAAGCAGCCTAGGGCGATGTGACAGTGTGTCACTACGTGAGGCTGTGGTATGGTGCCAGCTGTTTAGCCGTGCTGTCCTGCTGTAGACCGAAACGGAGCCATGGCAAAGGAATCATTCAGTTGAGGGCCAAGGCGAATAAAGACACTGGCAGCAACCAGCAAACGTGACTGTCGGTAGCCTGACTTCTGTGGGTAGGTAACCCATACAGACTCCGGCCAACTCCTTTTCTAAACCTACGGGTAAAAAGTTATCACAGACTTGACGTGCATCTATACCCATGGTGCCACTGTGCCAGCTCCAATGACACGGCCCTTTGTACACACACAATATGGGGAGCGTCCCGGGAATCCGAACAAAGGAACACATGGCCAATCCCACCCTACAGCCCCCTGCATTCCCTTCCAGGCGATGTCAGGCCAGCCTTTGAAATGAAAACGGGGGGGGGGTGGGGGGCAACCTTTACAGTGCCAGTCAAATGCCTGACAGGGTTGTGAGGTCGAAAGAGCAAGGCCACAAGTAGGGATCAGCACAGGAGGATTTACACGCATGATTTATACCAACAGTCAAAAGCCATTTTTAATTCCAGGATTACAACATGTGGCACTCAGGTGATGCAGTGGCATGCTGGTAAGGTACTGGAACCCATGTTGTCATCTAATCTCAGTGACCCCCCCCCCACCAGGAGGATGGTACTGCCCCAAAGAACATGTGCACTAACCCAAGCAGTGGGTCCCAGAAAATGGAGTGTGTAGGAAAATAAAGGGGGGGGGGGGGGTTGAGGCAAAGGAAACAAAAGAGAGTTACTAAGCAACGACACTGAGGCGGGACAGAGGCTAGGGAGAAAATCGGACACAAGCCAACAGACAAGGGCAAGATCATGCAGTGATAAGCAGAAAGACAAATCCAAGACTTTTGCATGATTAACAGGGCCAAAGATGGGAGTATGAAGACATAAGAGGGAAAGACAAGCTGTGACAGTTGCAGAAACTGTGGCACTATAACCAAAGGAACAGTACTGAGCACCTTTTTGCACTTTCAGGACATTTTTCACCGTGTAATGATGATTAGGCACCGTATGCAAAATGCTGATTTCCACCCGATCACCAGTGGCCGAGCTCTAGAGGGACGAACGGGATGACGGCGGAATGGCATCACGCCGATAGGATTAATTCCAGAAAAAAGCCAGGAGCCATAATAAATGAAGAACACCGAAAGAGAACACGAGGCATTATCTGTGACGATCGACCTTTCAGGTTTAATGGCTTTCATGCATTCTTGTAAAGGAACACACCCCAGTTCAGGACCAGCTTCAAGCCACACACGTTTAAACGATCATTAGCCATAATAAAAAGCCCAGGCACGTGAATGGCGTGTAAACACAAGTGTGTGTATATTTCTGTGCAAGAAAGGGCCAGAGAATTTCCAGTCTGAAGTATCCGTCTGTGTATTTGGGCGGATGGGGTTCAGTCCCAGGATAGAATGAGAGCCCGTGAAAGTGATGCAACACTCCTGTCATTCTCGAGCTCTCCGGATGCCAGCTGATGACATCGAAAATAGAGGGTGACCCTGCAAAAGGCTCCAGACTGTACGTCGTCACAGGCAAACTCAGAAAGCCAGGCGGCTGGAGACGCCCATTTGCAGGCACGCAAGTTTGCTTTACGATCAATGCAGGGACTTCCCACACTCATTATCTCACACATTGACTGCAGAGATTTTCATGATCTGATTAATCCTTTAGTTAAGGGAAATGTGTCAATCAAAATCCGGATGGCCAGACGTTACTGGGTGGGTGGCTTCCAGCCGAGGTTTGAACTGAACAAACGCACGGCGGATCTTTGGTGCGGAGAAAAACGGCCGACGACCGGACCGCCCTACAGAGGCACCGGCTTGCATGCTGACTCAGTGCCCAGCCTGTCAGCTTTGCTGGATCGGTGAAAGTCAGCACAGCAGTAGAGCCACAAGGTCGAGCCCACCACAGCCACCGCAATCTACAAATAGCACTCTTACATAAGGCTGGCTGTGAGGGATGCGTTCTTACAGGACTCCTAAAACTAAAAAGAACCCCATATGGAATTGAGCGAAGGCCATCAGCATGATTTATGCTTATCAGAGGGTCTCTCTTCATTTTTAAATGATCTCAAAATTGTGAGCTTCTGCCGAGAAAGTATTCCACAACCAGTACCAAAGATTCTGTCAACTCTGAGTTGGAAACCAGGCCAATTTAGCCATTTAAAGTCTTTAAAGGATTAAGAGAGCCTGCCAGGAACAGAGCTAGGAAATACAGACCCAAATCTACTAATTGCCATGTCTAAAATAGATAATCCCTCCACTAATGCACAACACCCATTCACATGGGGTGAAGCCTGAAATTAGAGAATACTCTTTGTTGAATTCCTCCCACTGCTCCATAGACGCCCCGACACCACAAACCAGCTCTGCCTTGTCTGAGCAGCTTCACCACAGGCAACTGAAGAAACACCATGGGATTCGAACCCTGATGCCTGCTGTAGGTCACACCTTCGTTTGACCAGTGCACCCCTTAGAATACCCCGAATGTTTCCACAATAAAGTTTCCACTGAGCTAGGCTGTTTAACTTACCATGCCTTTAGCAAGAAGCTTAAAAAAAAAAAAAAAAAAAAAAAAAAAAACTGTTTCCTAACTTTTGTAAGATACAAAACACTCAGTTCATCCAAAAAGGGAATGCATAAAGAAAGGGGATAACTGAATTATTTTATCTCCTGTCCAATTAAATGCCCTCCACAGTTTGGTGTAAGCAACAGATACAATACGAGGGAGAGGAAGTTTTTAGAAACTAGATCTGTATGGAAAGATCCATGACCGAAATCCTACAGGGACAGTGAAAAGGAGATAGCCTTGAGGCTGTAACGGGCTACACCAGAACATGCCCCTTCCAAACGACCGCTGCGTAACACTATCTGGAGAAGTGTAAGTCAGAGTCTGCCTTCTAGCTTGAGGGGAAGGCTTCCAGCTGGAACAAAAGCTTACTAATGAAAGTTAAGCTGAATTAATATTGATTAGTTCTGTGCCACTGCTGCTGTTACTGCAAAATAACATTTATCCTAGTCTCACCTCAACTCTAGTTTACTGTAGTTGTAAAGCAACTAAAAATAACTGAAAACATTAACGACAGACGTCAGTTAAGGTCATCTGTGATACATGACCTGGAGTCCTAGCTGGAAACTTCGAGTCTGTGAACGAATATAGCATTCAGGAAAAAACCTGCGTCATGAAAACATTACTAAAGGGTAACTGGTGAGAAAATAAGAAGGAATGAAAGGGTGAATCACGTTACATTCCAATATAATTACCGCATACATATATACCTGTCCTTATGTGCAACGACTCACTGGAAAACTAGATGTTACAAACCATCAAGTAAAAAGATGAACAAGTTAAAACGTGAACTACGGCTGTCACTGGGGGCTTTTGTGCAGGAAAATGTATTACCAATTCACTTGATACGCGATTACGCATTTAATATTCATTTGCTCACAATTTCTCGTCCGAATTTTTAAAACTCCCAGCATTATGTTCAATGTATCGGGCATGATATTAAAAAGCACCGAGATACAATAAAGCTCGCATAAATCCCATCAATTCCTTCCATCAGTCAGTTCTGAAAGGCAACGGCGACTAAGTGTAATTTAATGACCACGCTTGGGGAACGTGAATATATTGATAACGCTGCCATCCTAACACAACAGCAACTGGAGGACGCACACCTTAGTAACGTCTACATTAATCACACAAACATCCTTCCCCAGACCCGATTACAAGCCCCTGAAATGCCTTCACTTCGCTCACCGGGCACGTGTGCCCCGAAGGCTTACGACACTTCCGGGGACTTCCGTGGTCCGGCTCCGTCATTGGTCAACGTGACCGTGGGAGTCCACTTTCTATTGGTCAGCAGTTGCCTAGCAATTTATGTGCGTCACACATTACGCGAAACATGAACACGTGCGAAGACGACTACGTTTTTTTTCTACGAAGCGCGATGGCAATGGAAAAAACTGAAATTAGTTCTTGATATAAAATATTGATTGGAGATTAATCGTTAAGAAACATAACGGTATATAGCGCTGTACATTATAATAGCCTTTGCCAGTGATTTTTAAAATACAGTCCTCGAAATACATTTTTCAAGTCGTCATATTGCTGTTTCCTGTGAGCTGTGAATAATCACTGGATGACAGTATATCCGTAGTTGTAATGACAGTGTCGAGACTGCCTTATGGTGCAAGTCTCGACAAACTAATATGAGCTTTGTGACGTGTTATGGTTCAGGTGGATGAAGTAGGAAATGCTCGATGAACATACTTCATATTGCGGTGTAATGTGTCAGTTAAAGTGGCTGTCGCTCTTATACTTAGTTGAGGCTGTTAACGGGTGACGTAAACCAGCACCGTTCATCTTTGAGGTGGTACAGCCTTAAGACAAATTAGCTATCCTTGTCAAAACCCTAAAAACTAGTAACATAAATATATAGTAGGTATACTCAAGGACGTGCTAGCAGTTGAATGCTGGAGAATATAATAAAGCAGATGTAGTTTTCCAACGTCTCAATATGCCCTCTTTGACCAGGTCGTGTCTTTTTATTTTTGGCGGTTGGCGGGGGTACCCTTTTTCATCTGGACACCTGCTCTTCTGGAAGTCTGTCCTCAAATTCAATGACCAAATTAAAATTTGATTTGTCACATGCACATAAGAGTGAAGGGGGGATTTACACCATTTGGTGGCCTGGTGTAACACTTAGTGATGCTGAACTGTCAATTGTTGCATTGTTCCAATGTCACTACAGATCCCAGCATCTTGCTCATCCCGGTCTGCTCCTTCCTTTCGCCTCTGTGTCAGAGCTGTACAAACGGCCCTTTCACCCTTCGAGCACACTGATTGCTGTTGTATGCGGCTTAGGGCTTTGTTAACGCTCAAAGAAAGTAGGGAAAGGCTATACGGAACTTAATGTTTGTAGACAAAAGCCAGCCAAGCATTTGTGTGCTTAAGGAGAAAGCAGGCTGGTATCTGAGCTGTTGTTTAATAGTATCTACAAAGGTGGAGGTAAACATGGGTGGCTGCTTTGGCAGGCAGCCACGTAAAAGTATTGTCTTCAACTAAGTATGCCCTTAGAGGACTCTTCAGTCGTTTTTTATTTCAGCCGTCCTCTGAGCCGAACAGGGCCGCACATGCACTTGACCCCCAAGTTGCATCGATGCTCAAAACGCTGACAACTTTAACGATCCCCGTCACACAGCTAAGACACTGAGTGACACCCGTGATTTTGAAAGCGAATGAATCGGCAAGTTTAGAGTAGCATTCACTCCACACTTGTCATTAGGGTTTGTCATGCTCCGCGCTGCCTCCAAATTACAGGCTAGCCAATGCGTTAATTACTCAGGCTCTGTGACCAAGAGTTTTGCTGAAGACAATGCTACTTACCTGGGATGCTGTTGTGGCAGTATGATGGCACTGTGCTTTCCGGTGTAACATCACATAGTCATTATAACACCACAACCCAGGGAAGCAAATCTGAGAATTGCTTTTACAGAGCACATCCGTACTCCTCTTGGAGGGGATGAGAAGGTAGATCTATGAAAGATTACACCAAGTACAAAATAATGACATGCCCTGAGTAAAATACAGTCATTTTAAAACCCTACACAAATAAACAAGCAAACATAAACTCTTTAAAAAATCAGCATATATTCAGATGTTTTGGATAACATAACTAAAGATTCGCTGTAATTATTTGGGATATAATAGGCTATAACTAACTTTAATTTCTATGGCAATGAAAGCATTCATTGTTCTAAATCAGACGGACAACAAACATTCAGCATCACATCTTTGTGGATCTTTGGAGTGAACTTTTTAAATTTTATCACGAAAGAGATTTGAAATGTGGTGATGGTAATGCATATATAAATACTATCAATACAAAGTAAAAATATTTAAAGGATTTAGTTGGTCCCATCAGCTTGACCAAGAAGGTTAAAAGATGGATGGATCAATGGATGGATGGATTTAGTAGGCTATAACAACTCAGTATAAAGTTTGCAAAATTAATTAATAAATCACCAATCACCAAACCACTGCAAAATTCTAAATCTGAAATTAATTTAATTCTGTTTGCAACAGGTGTAATTCAAAAAGAGCTTGACAACAACGTGAACCAGTCTATAATATTTGTCTCAAGAAACAAGACCAGCATTCCATGCCATTGATGTCTCACTGTGAATACCATGCTGAATGACAGTTTGCTGACAGGAAAGTTACGAGGCACAGGCATCTACCACTGTTGGCTCTTTGCATAGAAAGCGAGCTCATTATGAGCATGAAGGAGCATGTTATCAACAGGGTGAAATGTGAATGATGCCCTGGTGTTGTGCAGTACCTTCGCACTCTTGTGAAGAAAAACAGGCCCTTGTCTCTCTATGAAAACTCCCCTTTCATGGCTTCAAGTTTGGCTTCTTGTTTTCATTGAGACTGACCTCCAGGATCAAAGGTGACTTCATTCCACATGCCAGTGCATCCAGCCATGAGTTTTTGGAGCGGTGCTTCTCATTTAACTTCCGTACTTTCTGGATCTCTTTCCTCATACTGACTTTTCTCAGCGTAGATACAACGTCTTATTAATCGAGCAGACAGTCTCATCCAAGTTTTGTTTATATAAGTGAACAGTTGTTCCCTAATGAGTCAAACAACACAGACCAGCTTAGGGCAAGTAATCATTTAAATGTCTGACATTAACCAAGACCACTGATCATCAAATCATTACATGTCACATTCGTAGAGATTTGTGGCAGTCGCTAGAAGGACACCACATCCTATGACCTATCACTTCCGGCTGGCTGTTGACTGGGAGCAGTGACATATTTCAGCTGTGTGCATAATTTTGATTCTACGTGATGAGTGGCATGATCATTTGATTATCCTTGGATGATCACACTGATTCACACTCACCTATGGAAAACCACAATGTCAAACTTCCAGAATCCCTGTCACTTATCTGACTATTACCACAATCATGGTAATAGTACATGATGATTCACCGAACCACTGCTGGATCTGGCTTGTAGGCCGACGTATCCCATGTTACGGTTGTGTGCTTAAGCAAAGTGCCGTAAGCGCACTGTTCCATGAGGCCATTAATGCGACACATTAGTCAGTGACGTCTTTTGTCTGCGGGTGTCACTTCCTGACCCGGTGACTCTCACAGTGGCATGATGTAACAATGACCCGTCAACTTGAAAGGTCTTTCCTTGCACATGAATTTATCTGCCCAGATGATGCTTCAATCCAAAACATCTTGCATTTTTCACCCATTGATTCAAGTTTGATTACTTCACTCAAAGGTACAACAGCAGCATCACTTCTACTGGGATATAATCAATCTGTGGCTTAGATGCCTCAGTCCATAAGCAGTACACTACAGGTTGTCCTGTTCATCAAGGAAAGAGCATCCAGTACCCTTCCTCTGTTTTTCTTCACAGGGCCCCCATTTCCTCAGCGTGAACGTCAATGTGTGTTCATTAACAGGCTAACACTTTCCATAGGATTTCACCTTCATCAGTTCTTCTCCATCTGTTTTCTCTCCCTTAATGAGAATGCCACATGCCACTACATTCAAGAGAATGACCTCAGTTTCTGGCTGTTGACCAGCATACAGCTAACTGGACCTGCCTGTTAGCGACAACTAGCAGCACAAACAGGCCAACGCCACAGGGCTGAGAATAAACAGCACACGGTGTCCCAGTGTTGTGGACCAGATACCGAATGGCCTAGTCTGTTTGTCAGACAGTTTCAACATACAAGCAGAACATTAATGCTTCAAGGTTCGTCTAAGGAAAAATTGGGAACATTAGCAAATTGAGGGACGGGTGTATGCATGTACACACACTATATGCACACATGCATATAAACCGACATGTATCAGCGTTGAAGCCCTGGGCAAAAGATTGCTCATCTCGAGGATTTGGCTTCCTCGATCAGTTCACACCAGAACATGAGCATCCCTCCTCTCGTCTCCAGACCGGGGGTTAATGAGGCAGGGGCACGGAGGGCAGCTTCCTTCCCTGGAATGGTGATTATTATTAAGACAGCGAAAGCGGCACCAGTAAACAGACACCGAATCGTGTAGCAGATGCAGCCGACAGGGTGGGCACGTTAGGAAAGATCGAGAAAAAACACAGCTGGTTCGTCTGGATTACCCAAGATACTGACCTGCATATGTACTGTACTACCTGTCTCATATAAAAACTCACTGAAATCGGCCATGCTTACTCAGACGATCTCTTAGCTACAAATATGACACACCAAAAGCAGACATTAAAACGTTGTTTTTAGGTTGTCATAACATTTTTGTCCAGTTTTCTGGACGTCCCAGGAACGTTTCTGAGTTTTTAACGTTTAAAAAACGTTCATACAGCGCCGTTTTTTGGTTGTTAACGTTTTATGAACGTTACAGGAACGTTAGTTATGTAACGTTGCAACCGAACCTTTTAAGAACCTAATGAGAACGTCATCGACAGTCGTGGGAACGTTCCTTGTTCGCTGGATTCAGACACTATTTAAATGTATACACCTTTGTAAGGTAACAGGATGCAACAAACTGAGAATTGTAATTTAAGGCATACCTTCGTATAATAATTAAAGATAAAAAAACATGTATAAATCAGGTGGACGATAGGACGACTAAAGGTGTTATATAAAGAGTGTGGGACACACACGTACCAGAACCAGACACGATTATTACTGGTGCTACAAAAACCACAACAGCTCAAAAATACATAAATCGGGGACATTTTAAATCAACGCCGAGTTACGTTCGGTTCTGGGACCGTGCCGATACCCTATTCTATTCTATTCTATTCTATTCTACAAGTCTGCGATTTCAACATTTAAGAATTTCTGGAGTTTGACACTTAAACGAAATCAGATACACTCGGGAAATTTCTTAACCTTCCAGAAGATGGTTTGACAGAACAGGTCATTTTTGTTCCTATGGCGCCACCTTGTGGCTGCCTTCTCTGTGCGCTCCAAACCTGTACCTTTAGAATTGCCAAATCGCTTAATTATAAAGCATACTAAAATATGAATATATTTAGGGGTCAGCTAACCTGCAAGGAGTTATTTATTTATAATAACCCTAAACACCTCCAACCTCCCCTCGCTAGTGCTGAGTATCTCCGTCTGTCACAAACATAATAATATTTAAAACTGTAATTGAGTGCAGTTGCGGGAACAAAGGGAGAGAGTTCCAAGTCTGGGTGCTGAGCACCTGGAGACCCTATAACCCATTGCACTAGGTCTAGAGGAAGGAATAGTAAGTGATTCAGCCGAGGAGATCCGCAGGGTGGAAGACGGTGTGTAGGAGTGCAAGAGAGAATGAAGCTTAGGTTTATTTTAACACAACTCCCTGAGGTTATAGCATGTTCACCCCTGTATGAATACACATTTTTCTTATGTACATGATGTTTTATATTTTAATTCACAGCTGATGAAATTTTATGAATGATGCTGTGCATCACTTATCTTGTCGTTTAGAGCACATAACAAGGACGGCTCTTGGTAGTAATGGGAGTCACGGGACTACAGCTCATAAGGCAGATGAAAAAATCTTATTTGTGATTAGCGACTGCACGGCTTTTAGACCCTGGAGCTGACTATATGTATCAATAAGTCTACCTGTTCATGTAAATTGCTACACATTTGGTTAAAAAATAATATATTTATATACGTATATACTGCTCAAAAAAATTAAAGGAACACTTTGAAAACACATCAGATCTCAATGGGAAGAAAAATCATGCTGGAT